>RQTK01000138.1:341215-470767 GCA_003991915.1 Elysia chlorotica
GAAGAAGAAGAAGAAGAAGAAGAAGAAGATGTAGAAGAAGAAGAAAGAAGAAGAAGAAGAAGAAGAAGAAGAAGAAGAAGAAGAAGAAAAAGAAGAAGAAGAAGAAGAAGAAGAAGAAGAAGAAGAAGAAGAAGAAGAAGAAGAAGAAGAAGAAGAAGAAGAAGAAGAAGAAGAAGAAGAAGAAGAAGAAGAAGAAGAAGAAGAAGAAGAAGAAGAAGAAGAAAGAAGAAGAAGAAAAAAATAAGAAGATAATAACGACTAAAAAATATGCATTTAGAACAAATCTACTTTTTTTTCTTTTTCTTTACTTTTTGAAATCAATGGATTCAAGAATTTAAAAGCGCATATAAATATCTAATCATTTAGATTACGAAAACAACACGTTGAAGTAAAGAAGTCGACACTGAAAAGGATTTCGTTTACAAAAGGGGAAAAGATGAAAAGATTGACGTTGTTTACACACAGTCACTTTACTCGCATGATCGATGATTTTTCTACCTTAATGACCTGGAAAACAATAATTAATTATCGATTTTACTTGAAACTTGAGATACTGCTATTAGGAAAAGTGCTGTTGCTGCCATAAGATAAATTAATAAAGAGGGAAACAAACACAATCATATCAAATATCAACCAAGTTTGACGAGAGCAATAAACAGCCTGAGTAATTTTCTGAATCAAACAAGGCGCACGGTTTCCTAGCAACTACCTTTTAGCACATTGGCTTCAGGCATAGGGCATGACGAAAAATGGCATTCGTTTTTGTTTTTTGTTGAAAAACAAGTGCAGAGGAACGAATTCCTACTTTGTGGGTGTGGTCTGCAAAAATCGTGACTGTTGAAAGTCTAGGAAATGCGAATATTACCAAAATGAATAAAGAATAACATTACTTTCATAAGAATGGTGCTATCGTAAGTTACCAAGCGCCTTTTATGTTCATTAAAATTAAATACAAACTAAAGAAGTTTCTTGAAAACATGTTTTTATATAGTAACATGAAATCTGACAGAACCATACTAAGGCTAAAATAATGAGAGGTTTATTTCGCTCTATAATCAGGCTGTACGTCACTGAAGAAGGCACCCGAACTGTATACATACTGGATGGATTAGGACACACTTCCCTAACGTTACAGGAGTTACAGACCAGCAGCAGGCCTAGGGCTTTTCCACATAGATAAGGGAGCAGGCACGGTTACATCATATCCGTATTTATACCACCTTATCGAAAGTTTGAGACCTGGGGCCACGTACGCAGAGCCTGTTAAAGAGGGATCACTAAACTCGGTTAACTTTTGAAGGAGCATGGAATCCTCCATTGGTTATTTTTAAGTGGTTTCACTGGTTTTAAAACGTTGCTTGGTTTTCAACGCTCCTGCTAAAATAGAAAGTACGCGATTTGATTCTTTTAAGGTAAAACTACAAGAGCAGAAAGTTGACCCTTATGAGGTAAAACCACAAGACTACAAAGTTCGCGATTGGAATATTATGAGGCAGGCCTACTGCAATAGAAACTATGCGATTTGGCTCTTTCAAGATACAACTACTACACTAGAAACTAGTGATTTTTTTAATAGGTAAAAGTTAATTCTAAAATTAATGTGCAAGCTTTTAATGAAGTATAGTGGAGACATCTTTGAGAGAATAACACGACAATGCTGTGGCTTTCCATGATTATAAACCAATACAGTATTGCGACATTTTTTCTATCTTTTCGTTTATCATCGTGTTCCGGGCTGGATCTATCTTGTCAATAACGTGCAATGAATAGCGTGCAAGCAAGGCGGGTCTCTCTGCAGGGAACGTAATGGAGGAAATGGGCCTGGTGACCTCTTGGCTAAAGTCACCGCTAATACTCATCTAATCCTTCGAAATGATATGTGCATTAAACAAGGCCATTTGGTCAAAAGACACGAAAGCAATGATAGTGATAAATTGCAATATGTACAATATTATAATACATACATTGGAAAATAGTACGTTAAAAAGGACTGTTGTGGTATGAGCTTTTCAAATAAAAATATAATTTCATTGTCAGATTTAAATACCAACCTCAAATTCATCTTAGATAAAGCAAAACCTCAAAGGACATATATGTGGATCTAGTTTGAAGCAACATGATTTTATATCTACAGACAATGCAACTACATGTATGATGTAGTAAATTACTAGTCCTCTTTAGCAGGGGTACGTTACCAGCGAGTTATCTAGGAGCCTCCGGTAACGTGACCTTTAGAGCAATATGAACCAAACAACTGGCGTCTAAACGTCAAACATACTTAACACTAACATCTAGACCTAACGCTCGTAGGTTTAAAAACCAGCGAGGAAAGAGCCAGTGATAGGAAGCTGTACAAGGAAACAAATCGACAGAACCTTTTGAGGTGCATAAATAGACGCGTATTTATGGTTTCTTTATTTTGTATAGACAATCTCAATAGTAGCAGCAGCAGTAGTAGTAGCACATGAAGTAGTAGTAGTAGTAGTAGTAGTAGTAGTAGTAGTAGTAGTAGTAGTAGTAGTAGTAGTAGTAGTAGTAGTAGTAGTAGTAGTAGTAGCAGCAGCAGTAGTAGTAGTAGTAGTAGTAGTAGTAGTAGTAGTAGTAGTAGTAGTAGTAGTAGTAGTAGTAGTAGTAGTAGTAGTAGTAGTAGTAGTAGTAGTAGTAGTAGTAGTAGTAGTAGTAGGAGGAGGAGGAGGAGGAGGAGGAGGAGTATAGTAAAACAGGAGTAGAGGAGTAGGGCAATAGAGCGAAAAATACTTGCACATACAGAAGGCAATAGATAATAAAAAGAAAGAACGGACGGGTTGAAAAAAAAAAGTAAGATGGCGATTTAGTTGAGCCGTCTTCACTTCACTCAAACTGGCAACTTGGATAACCGAGGCACGAGGATGAGTGGCAAAGATCTAATTAATATAACAACTTTCACAACTTCCACGTGCACGCTGTCATCACAACAATGCAATCGCAGTTCTCACTATCCATCAAGAAGAGAGATTGTCCGGTTTTACTGTGTTTTATCAAACAAGGACTATGAAATTGCATTCTTTCTCCCTCTGTCCATCTATCTTTCTACCGATCTTTCTACCTATCTATGTATCTATCTCGCTCACTCTCTTTCCCCTTCTTCCTTCTCTCATCTCTTCAACCCTCGCCTTCCCTGTCGCCTCTTTCTCCCCCCTTCTCTCCCTCTCTCTCTCTCTCTCTCTCTCTCTCTCTCTCTCTCTCTCTCTCTCTCTCTCTCTCTCTCTCTCTCTCTCTCTCTCTCTCTCTCTCTCTCTCTCTCCCTCCCTCTCTCTCTTTCACGAAAAAAGCGACACCAGATATGGCTCGGAATACTAACTGCAGCAGTTGTTATGGCATTGTGCTGGGAACCTTTCCACGCACTGCACTTGAAATTTGGCAGCAGCAGAAAGAGGGAAAGAGAAAACGTTCCACTTTTACCACTCGGCTACATCATTTAACTCTAGTGGCCCGTCACAATGAGGCCTCGATCAAGATGCAAAACACACACTTACAAAACAAGGATCTGCAGTTATTGTTTGCCATAGGCTCGAATATTCAGATATGTTAATAGAGTCCGTGGGGATATCACAGTTAATGATAAACTGGAGTTACATTCTAGTTATCTCAATCAATGTTAAATATTTGAAGGCGCAATACATTTAGACAATGATTACAAACGAATTAACTTGCGTCGCAAAAAAAAAATCAAGCTTGAAAGTTCAAACCTCTACTTCCATTAACAACGATCAGATTCTGTTGGCATTTTAGCAGCAGATAGCACGCTTCTTACGTTGTTTCTAGATCTGGAGAGCTAGTGAGATCAAGCCTGGTCAGTGAACGTAGTACACAATAGCCGAATAAAAGATAATAGTGTGTGAAATACAAATCACAAGGCTCGATAAACAGCTGAAATCGACATGTGTACCGAATTTGAGTCAATGTATGTCTATACCGCGCGTTTATTATATATTTGTTTGTAATTGCCTTTATGGAAGTATTTTATCGTTATCAGTATGATTGACTTTTTCTAAAAGGCTTAAGAGCGGGCCCTGTTCTATGAAGATAACTAATATTAGCTTTCCTTAAACGCTTAGGTTACATATGTACTAAGTTGGCAACACGCTAATTTGAAGTTATACTATGTGGGTCCGTTGAAAAAAGAAAAAAATAATGCAATTAATCTTTTATCTTCATCTTGTCTAAATTATTGGGTGTGACCACATTGTCATACTGAAAGATCTTGACATCCATAGAGCAAAGAGAAGCTGCACCCTCCACCTCGGTTTTATAGTTTTAATTTTTAAAAATCAGGCAAGTTGTGTATTTTCAAAAAAAAAAGCAGTTGTTATAAAGGCTGCTGTGGTGTAAGGAGGAGGAGGGGACGAGAGAAAGCTTCGTACAGAATTTAGCAAAAAAATTAATAATAATGAAAACACTGCATCACGTTACTTTGAACAATGGATTGCAATTTACCATTTTAAAGGTCAGAAATCAATGGAAACAATGCCAAAGAAAGATGTGCCAAGGGAAGTTATATTATGGACCGCAATCAAACAAAGCAAAAAGAAAAACAAACATCATGACTTGTCCATCTTCATGGAAACAAGGGATGAAATGAAAGGAATACGTGTTTTTAAGCAACTCATTGTCACATCAAATATTGTAGACCCATCAATTCAAGTCCACCAACATCCTGTTTCCTCATTCCTTTCAACAGATAACTATTTGGAATAGAGACACATTGCATTAATAATATCCGAATCATTAGTAAAAAGACTCCTCTATGTAATAGGCTACCATGTGAATATGAAAAATGATTTTGTTTACGTAAAGAAGGCAAGTAAAAGATAAACGGTACGAACCCGGGAATTCGTGAATGGCTAATTCTGACAGTGACAAGGACAAAATGTGATCACAGGCGAAACTTTGTGTTCCTGTCTGGGTTTTACACGGGGCTGCGTATACCGTACATAACTTCGTTAGAAAAACGTAGAGTTTGAGACGTTACATCACGCAAGCAGAGACCATGGCATACATAGACTTTATGAAACAACAGTAGCAGTAGCAGCAACAAAAAAAACAACAGCATCAATAATAATAATAATAATAATAATAATAATAATAATTATTATTATTATTATTATTATTATTATTATTATTATTATTATTATTATTAATTATAAAAATGTATTTAATAGGGTGACAATGGTGTTAACGACCACAGTGCTAATAACAATACATCGCTGTAAAAATGTATCGTTTTTTACTCACATTGAAAAGGGAAAAGATGAAAAAAAAATATGGATCTACGTCTTCGCGGAGTAAACGGAAAATTTTAAACATTATTTTGAAAAGGTGGACATGACGATTCACTTTAAAAAATGTAAAGCGGACACTTAGGGGTTTTCTTGAGAAGGCATGGCAATATGACACCACCAGTTTCACGAGCGTTTTGCTATGCGGTTTCTTTTTCTTTATCGTAAAACAGAATACTGTTTCGTTTGCTAACAACCTTACTTTTTTATTTCAAACAAAATAAAGAGGCACAAAATGATAGGAAGAAAACACTGAACTGACACACAAAGATAACCTGATATAAAAGGTTTCAAACTGAGTGACAAGTAAACAAGTGACATTAAAGAATGGCAGATTAATGGGGCAGACTAATAATACGTAAGAGAGGTGCAAATTGTTTTACGCTGAAGAAAATTAGGAGGCGATACCAAAACAACAACACACTTTTGAAATGAAGGGGTGTCATTTACTAGAGCAGGAGAAAGCAAGGCTACTTACAGAGGGTGTAAAGGAGAATAGATGTAGAGAGAGAGACAGACAGAGACAGACAGACAGACAGATAAACAGACAGAGATAAAGAGAAGGATTGGGAGACTGAAAGGCAGACTAGAGAGAGAGAGAAAGAGATAGTCACACATACACACATAGTTACATAAAAAGATAAAATAAGACATAGTCGAAAGAAAAACGATATATAATAATCCAAAAGGACACCAACATGAAATATGATCAATGAGAAAATAATAAAATTTGCCAATGTGTACTCACCACATAGTAAGAACTAACAGCGCCCAGATGTTCGCCTGCTCAATTCTAGATGAGTCGATTAAAAGTTTTCTTGTGTCCTGAAGCCGAGGCGTGAGAAAAAGAAATCCTTTGGCAGGTGGTCTTATCCTGCGTGACAGAGGCTCAGTCAAAGAGGATAGACCAGTGGTAGCGGGCAGCGGTCACTCGGCTCTGTTGCAAAACTTCTTTCTTGGGTCTCTGGCAGTCCGGTTTCTAGCAGCTCTTGTAGTATGTACTATCAGGAAGGGCTAAGGACTAATTTCCAGTCTCCGAAGGAGGGGACCAGTCCTACAGGCATGAATCAACAATCAACCACTGAGAGGAGTGCGCGGCAGACTGACCCGAGAGATCTGTGACTGGGACCACCACAGGCAGTGGTGACTTACTGATCCAATGTGTCGCCGTCGCGGCAAACCTGGCGATCGCAATCATTGTCTACACTCAACAACGTTACATGGCCCTCCTGTTTCACTTCAGCCCGCGCCGCTGCAGAGAGGGAGAGAGAGAGAGAGAGAGAGAGAGAGAGAGAGAGAGAGAGAGGGAGTGAGACAGATAGGATAGAGGAGATTGTTAAACCTGGACAGCAAAGAGGACAGCACAGGAATCAGGCTCTGTCTGTGTGATAGTGTGATGATAACAGCAAAGCCTACTATCTAATTAGGGCGACGTCTCTGCGGTTATAATAAATATCACGTTGGGATTCACAAGGGCGTAAATTCGTTTCTGTTAGGAGTTATCTTTTACCTCTATTTAAATCCAAGTGTTCGATAAACTACTATCATGTTACAAACAACAAACAAAAAGGTATTGGTATATCAAAACGCCATACAACTGAATGAAAGACATTTCAAGAAAGCGTTACAAGGCAGAGTTGGCTCATGCCTTGGTTTATCTCAGTCAACACCTCATAAATCTCCTCAAAATACTGAATACCACTGAATAATGCCATGCATTTAACACTGTTTTTAAATTGTTTGTAAAAAAAAAAACAGACCGTCTTCAGTGAAAGAATTGTATAACTGCATAAATTTACTAAATAGCACAGTCTACCATAAGACATACTCTGAATTGTTTGTTAAAAAACAGACAGTCTCCAGTGAAAGAATTGTGTAACTATATAAATTCACTTGATAGCACAGTTTATACCATCAGGCATACTCTCGAGTCCTGGCAAAAAGTTGGGTCAAGTAGACATCACTTTCAGGCCCAATCCAGAGCCCGGAGCCTGGTGGATCTAGACACCTACAAGTACAGGGAATGTTTGTGGATCTGCTACCTGTTGAGTGTTGACAATCCTCACGTCACAAGGCAAACAACAGCAGCGGCTATGTGACTGTGAGATAACCATACACACTAAAACCAGACGGCCGAGTAAAGCACAACACAGCTCGTGTGGTGAGGATGGAGCGGCAGGACTGGTGCCGATCTTTAGGGCGTTACACGTTCTGGAGAGAAAAAAAGAAGAAAAAAATACAAAGAGAGAAGAATAAGCAAAAAATAATAACATAAATTCGTTCCGCAAATCTTAAAACATTGTTTTATCTAAAAGAAGAAGATTATAGTAAATTGCCTTCAGAAACGCTACAAGGACCATACAATTTGAAGCTCCTAGTTTATTATTTGTTCGCAATTTAATTGGAAGTACAGTGTTCATAAGTTCGCCGGGATCGAGGAGGCGTTGATTAGGGGCTGTGAGCTGTGCTCTCTACCTTTTAAGCAACACAGCCAGTGTTGTTGCAACTATTTCTAACCTGCGGTGTATCAGAATAATACTCTGTATGACTAATTATTTTACTTGTTACATAAATTAGAAGACTATTCCACCTTCCGGTTAAACATGTATAATAAAAAATCAAACATGCGCGTTTAACAAGGCAAAGCTTATGGTTCTTAAACAATCAAATTCGAAAGAAATATTTTCAAAAACAACAGCTGGGCCTCAAAGTGAAAAGTTTCTACACATATACATTTAGCAATTTTGAGATTGTCATTATCAAACGCCACATCAAATTTTACTACGGTACTCAAAACAAGCTGTTGGTATATCCGCAGTATATGGCCAGAAGTTAGTGCAGAAAAATTATAAGCCATGGACGATTAGGTGGCCCAATATGAAAATAAAACTAGTATTAACGTGTAACTAAAATGCTACCGAATAAAATAAAATTATCCATGAAAAGTTTAAACCAAACCCTTTTAATTGGAGTTGGATTAAAAACACAAACAATTATAAAATGAAAGCAAGAGCTTTGTGTTCAAATACAAAATACTCGGTTTGCCGGTCGTGGTTGAAGAAACAAAATACATGCAGTGCTATTGGGTTTATTTATCCAGCTGAAAACAAAATGTGAAGATGGTCACTTTGTCACCAACAGTAGAGGAGAATCTTTAAGGTACACCCCCTGTGGTTACACCACAATAATGTTGGCGATATCGATGGATTGACGACGCCCGAACCACAATGTCCTTAGGCAGTTTTCCTCAAGATGATTTAGATCCATTTCGAGCTAGTGTAATTAAACGAATTACTAGATCAAGTGCGATACTGAAGACTGGAGGGATCGCGTCCAAATGAAAGTGACGCAACTGAGGAATTAGTTACAGTCCGACAATGCGACAGAAGCCGCCCGAAGCGCCTAATCATCATGTTGGCCCAAGGACTGAGTCGATACCTGTCCACAATTACATGCCTAGCTGGCCAGGGATAAACCATGACGGGAAAACAAAGGGTTTTGAGGGAGGTGAAACCAGTTCGCCAATCGCCTGTAATGAGTCGGGGGAAGAAAAGGCTACCCGTTTCCCGCTAGGGCTGCCTCAAAGTGATGACGAATGAAACAGGTATAAGATTTTACATCCATTTTATACTTATTGGATAATTTTTCGATATTACTATAAAGACAATACCATAATTTGGTTTACGTGTATTAATGTTCGCGTTTTTAAAACCCTTTTTGGTTTACTGTTGCTTTTATATTATTATACATTTTCGTATTTTTTTCAATAACTAAAGCGAGTTTTCAAGCCCAAAACCAGGTTTAAATTTATCTAGACCTCACAATAATTCTTATAGATCATGTTGAGGTGTTAGATGTACGTTGAGAATTAAAAAGTTATTTAGATAAGATTTTAAGAAAGAGTGCAATAAATAACAATCTAGATCTATTCCTAGAGCAATTCCACACAATCTATAAAAAGGGAAAACATTTGCACAGCATGCACAAATGGTTTTCTTTCCCTTGCAGTTTACTTTTCTGAGAAATATGCTTTAAAAAACATTGTACAATTTTTCACACAACTGAAATTAACCAAGTTCATTTCTCTTAAAACTGGGAAAAATTGATCTTGCGATATCACAATTTTTTTTTAATGTGACTGAACCAATACTCAGTATTACGGATTCACTTAGATAGAATTGTCCGCGGCAGACTGCAATCGAAAGTGTATGTGTGTGTGTGTGTGTGTGTGTGTGTGTGTGTGTGTGTTATCACTATTGCGATCCTAGATTATTATTTTGATCTACAAATCAATATCCTTGACGTGGTCGACAAAGTTCCTGAAAATTGCGTTTCAAGATCCACAGAGTTTTATCAGCAACAGCTATGCAATATTCAAGGCTTTTTAATGTTATCAGGCTGAAGAGGAGGCAGCTCTCACAATGGCGGTTTCACCTTTGGCAAGATGGATCGATATTATTAGATTACACCCTTAAAGTTTCCTTGCAGTCATGCTACACATACACTAATTTTAATTCTATAAACAGCCATGCGGTAAATAAAAGAAAACATTTTATAGTCAGGGAGATTTTAATTAAAAAAGAAACCGAAGACCCACTAAAATTTTATATTCTATTCTGATTGTTTCAAAACCTTCCCATTTTTTATGCAAGCGAACACTGACACAAGATCAAGACTAGTGATTTAAAAAAATCGATTATAACCGATAAAGCGTCCCTCTATTGTCTAACATCAAAGAAAAGTAATTTTTGGCAAAGAAGAACACGTAATAATTAAGGAAATAAGCTAGATATAATTTCTATTTGAAACAGACATTTAAACTGTTCGTCCTTTTTAAAAACCAGATCTAATGGTTAATGTGTTTTCCCCTAAGTAATGCTGGATTGTGATATTTGTTGTTTTTTTTCCAACGCCAAACTTTGAGACAGACATAATTTCAATTCTGGAAAATAACAGTATATTCATCATTCAAAAACACAATTAGCGCAATTTTCCCAGCAGAGACCAATAAGAGACCCATCATGATTGAATAATGTTGAAGAGCGATCAGTAGTTTATGGCGACTAACGACGCTAACGCCTCAGACACTTGCGTCGTTAGCGAATGACGTATGATGGTTATACACTGTACAGCTCTCAGGACCAATCTCTCTTGTCACACACTTGTCACATTCGGTCCAGGAGAGATGACACTATTTTCGGGTCCACTGGAGGGGGCGGCTTTTTTTTTATTTCCGTACCTGACGCATTATCAGAACGACCAAAATAGACATGCCGAAAATACGAAATTCACATTGTCCAGATGACCTGACAGAATCTAAGGATTTAGAATTACTGATCGATTCAACAGATTTTGTTAGAATAACTCTAAACTTTAATTGACTTATTTAGTGTTTACGGTGACAGACTAACTACAATACAGTCTCATGTCTGGACAAGAGTGACAATGCCACGAAAGTTGAGCTGTAATTAGTTAAACTAATTCTCCCACTGTCCCTCTCAATAAGATCAATTTGATTTTTTTGACATAGTAAGAGGAAGCACTCAGTTATGAAATTGTACTTTAAAAAAATAAAAGTTGGCAGAACATTGGCATGATGGAAAATGGTTAAACCTTTGAAAAGAATGAGATCGATTATAGCCTAGTCGCTGATGATGGACGTTAAAAACCAACAAACCACAGAAAACCAATACTAACTAACCGAAAACTTTTATATTTTTCCCAAAGTTCTAATTGGGGCTCTATCCACAGGCGAGAGCAAGCGTTTCGGTTCTGTGGAATAAGGTAAGCTTTAGGAAGCTGGGTGAGTTACTAACGCATTAAAACAAAAGAGCGAAAACGATAGAGATACATGTAACTTGTTTCGGTGGTGATGCAGGATACTGCACACTGTGGTCGAAGAAAGCTAAACTCTCTCCAAGTGCAACGTGTCCTGACTTCTCAAGGGATGTCCTGCACGGCGTGGGGATGCTCAAAGCGGGATAGCCAAAAGTTGGCCGATCACATATACTAACATCGACCCAACCAGTGGAGAAAATAAGGGACCGCACCGCCAAAGATGTGATTAGATCCCTGCGTTCTATCCTTAGATTAACACGACACAAGGTACTAAACCTTCATTACTCTCTATACGCTTTACGTTATGTTGTTTATTAAAAAAAAAAAAAAAGACGAAACGTATACACATATATCACAGAAACACACACTGACTTTGAGCAATAGTCTGAAACATGCAGCTGCGATTTTTGTTATTCGGGTTCAAATTGCGGGACGGGCGAAGGTGGATGAGGAAATGTCCCACAACAAACGAATGCTTAAACTTTTGTTTTGGTCGCACTGACTTCCTTTTTTCGTGGAGAGTGGGGGCGGCAACTTCATTCATGTTGTATTTTAGCTACATTATTTTTCACTCCCGACTGTATCTTTCTTACTGTTTTCTTTTTGTTGACCGATGAATTCTAATACATCGGAAATGGAGAACAGGTTGACCGATGGATTCTAATAAATCGGAAATGGAGAACAGATTAGTGACCGGGACTATGGACTATGTCTTATCGGTTATTGCGTTCTGTACAAAATTACATTGTAAAGTGGCAGGTACCATAGCCTATACTTGTGGCTGTAACGAAGAGAAAATAGGACATAAATAGAGTGCTGAGGAAACCACCACAAGTCATTCTTATGGGCTCTACTTTCCGGTGAGAACGACTGGACGGTGCTACAAGATGCTTTCCTCCCAATGTGAGTACACGTATAACGTAACAGGCTTTGCAATCCACACGACCATCACGGATGACATTACCACGCCCCTTGGGTATTAGGCAATTCTGGTCGCTTGTTAGCCCCGAAGGTCAAGGCCAGGGCAATGATTGGACGCCGGTGCAGACTCCCTTACCTATCGTCTTTGGCTTGGCTATGTGTCCCTTTATCAGAAAGCCTCCATTTTCCGGTGAAGATGGTGCGACCGCCAACAAGATGCTTCATTAGAGGCTTTGCGATAACACGGCTCATAGCAAAACGAAGACGCTACGTTCTAAGTGAATCTGCATCGGCGTCCAATCATACATCTTTTGTAGACATCCTGAGCCGATGGCCGATCAGAAAACCACATGCCTATGGGGCCTGATTACGCCACCCATTAACGTCTTGCGGATTGCAAAGCCTGTAACCGCCTATGAGGGAGCGCTTTGCGGAGCCCACGGGCTGATCCCGCTCTCAAATAGCGGCAGCCAAACGTCACACGCAACACACCCGCTACCAGGAGCGCTGGGATTTCGGTACTAAGCCTTCAATTTGTAGAGGATTGGCAGCTTCCAGCCTTAGTTTCAACATTTCCTCACTGATGCTGGAGAGGAGGGGAGAGAGAGAGAGAGAGAGAGAGAGAGAGAGAGAGAGAGAGAGAGAGAGAGAGAGACAGACAGAGAGAGAGAGAGAGAGAGAGAGAGAGAGAGAGAGAGACAGACAGACAGACAGACAGACAGACAGACAGACAGACAGACAGACAGAGACAGGAGAGACAGAAGAAAAAAAAACGAAAATGGGGAGATAGAAAAAGACAGAGAGAGAGAAATAGTAAAGAGAGAGAGACAGAGAGACTGAGTGAGGGAGAGAGAAAGAAAGAGAGAGGGCGGATAGAGACAGACAGACAGATAAACATAAAGGCTGATAGAGACAGAGAGACAGAAAGACAGAGAGGGGAGGCAGATAGAATGTGAGAAACAGATACAACATGATATCGAGACGTGATAAAGACTCCGCGTTTTCTGTGTTTCCTTTAGACAAACGGTAACAGGATTATATATATACGAGCATATATATATATATATATATATATATTTATATATATATATATAGAGAGAGAGAGAGAGAGAGAGAGAGAGAGAGAGAGAGAGAGAGAGATGGTGAAAGAGAAAAAGCGAGATATGAAGAGAATAATTATAATCATCAATGAGAGGTAATAATGGGAATGAAAGGAGGGTAAAAGGTGTCTTGCGCGTCGTGGCTGGGAGGAAGAGAAAAAAAGCTGCAGATCTCAAAATGAGAAACCCATAATTTCCATTGTCATCTTATTCCTTTCTCAGAAAAGAACGATGCCTTTCTCCAAAGCCCTGCTCCCTGGGGAGATTGGGCAGCGTTCAATGACTATTGTTAACATAATGCTTTAAACGCCATGGCGTTTGCCCGGTGAACATTTTGATCTGGTGCCATTTCCTCCCCGCTCTTCTTCCCCCGGCTCCTTAAATAAAAACGAAAAGAGACTACACGCAATTTCCATGGATTAAATGTTAAAGAACAATACAAAAAAAAACAAAAACCAACAACAATCAAACAAACACAAGATTAGGATTCAGTTTCAATCGATGGAACCTGTAACATAAATATGACAAGACAAGAAGTTGGTAATGCGAGAATACGTCTCAGATGCAAATGTAAAATGGGCAGACTGCTAGACAGTAAGATGGAGAGCGCATTGAAAACAAATCGATTGTGACCAACATGATTTGTATTCGAATTGAAAGGCAATACTGGCCTCAAGGCTGCTAGAGTCTGAAAGCCCCCCCCCCCCCCCCCCCCCCCCTCGCCTTCCCCACACGCTCCCAACCCACTCTACATGTAGTTTTAAAAATTCGGTAAGTTCTAGTGAAACCCAACTCGAGTATTGTTTCGGCTTAGTGTCATAAACAAAGGTCTTTACTTCTTTAGAATTAATGATAGTGATACAGCTTCAAGTTTCTTGCCTCCAACGATTTATGATGAAATGAGGAAATTACAAGAAAAAGAAAAGACATAACATGATAACTACTGGATTTTTATTGTACAAAACATTCTTTTTCCTTTTTCTTTCAAGAATGGGGATGGGGTATGGTTCTAGACTAATTTGAAGAACACGGTGTATAGAATCATCATTAACTTTTTTTAATGCTTGAGGAAAATGGTAGATTTTGGAAAGAGAATAAGTATTTATACAAGTCTTTCACCACTGGACACACTGCAATACTGATATATATGAACGTATAGTTGTAACTTTAACCAAACATCATGGGTCTGCGTTGATCCCATTAATTTCTCTCTTGAGTTTAGTTGTAAAGCCACAGGACAATGAGGAAAAAAGGGAGGGGGTGGGGGAGGAATTGGGGGAATCGCATCTTGCCACATGGCATTTCCCCTTGGAAGCTTCTGCTTAGTATCAGAGCGAAGATCGAGGACAGAGGTATAAATACTTACTGTTTACTTCTAAGCCGGACACAGAGCTCCCTGGGCATACTTTTGCAATTTGCAACCCAATCGGTATAATTAACCCATACACTAGCATCAGAGAGCATTGAGGACGGCTTTGGTCAGTGAGATTTATAGATGGGTGAGTTTACATTCGTATAGGTACATTCAGATAGCTCAGTGGGTAATGCACGAGACAGGTTCAAATCTCAGCTGATGCTCCTGCCCCCTGACTCCACTATGGTTGAAAACATTTTGACATTTTTTTTCATAGCAACTTTTAAGAAACACTGAAACGTTTAAAGAGTTATATAAGTTCAAGAGTGAAGCCGCTGATTAAAAATAGGAAAAGATTTATTTAGGTTTTAGTGACGGATGAAGGCGAAAGCCCATTTTAACTATATATGCATGTTAGGTCCGTCTGTGTTGGCACTTTCTGCAGTATGCCCCTTAGTTTTTTAGTTAATTATCCCAATACTTTTGTGGGAAAACAAAACAAAATCATAATTGTATTCATGTAAGGTTGTAGCAAAGCCACTACAAGTGTAAGTAGGTTTTAAATATTCCCCAACTTCTACAAAATGCAATAATAATCAGTACGCCACAAAAATTTGTTGTATATGACATTGGTAAGGCGTGACTCTAGGTCTAAAAACTTCAAAACAGGACGTTCAACATACTATCTAAAATGCACTATCTGGTATTTACAGAATTGGACGCATCAGTTAAGATTCGATCCTCGGACCCCTTGTGATCTGGGCCACCAAGGCCAGTTGCTTCAAAGTGTCACATGTATCTTAGTAATACATATATTATTGGCGTTCACTAGCGTTACATCTCAAAATCCATTACAGAAAGGGTCCGGAGCCGAGACATACATTTAGAACGCGTGAGAAAAAATATGTCTAGGATTTTAAGTCGAGAAATAAGAGTTAACTTCAATATAAGTGTAGCCTTGAGCCTCTGTTTCATGATTAAATATTATTCCAAAGAAAAGCCTTCAAAAACCATCTTACGTGGGCTATGTCACCATTTGATCCCTATCCCCTAGATACTGAACTGGCTGTCTGACATGTATCAATATTGATCCTTCATATGCAGTGTTGAACATCAATTTTGTTTGACGAGTGCTGCATCAGAGATCATGTGTACGTTTCACTTGGGAGAAATAGCTGGAAGCTTATTTACTATTACGATATATCTAATTTCTAACTGATTTCTTCACATTTGATTTACCACTATCAGTACACAAGCTAACGTGATTTGTTCACTTCGATAATTTAAGTAAATGTATCTTCTGGATGAAAGAAAAAAGAAATCTTAAAACATCTCAGTTCATTCGCACTGTTCGATTGTAATCGATCAGTTTGTGTTTATGCTTTTCATTGTTTGATCAGCTGCTAACATGTGACCAGAAGGTTAAGGCTGAAAGAGAAACTGGTCAAATTTTGAATCCACACTCACGTCCAAGTTCAGAAGGAATCAAGTCAATAACATGTGCTTTGTTACAAGTACGCAAGATGTGCCTAAATGACAAAATAGCAGCTACGAAAATTTGTTGTATTTTTTATATGACAAACACACACACATCCGTAAAGATGAACATGGCTATAGCTAGCTATAAAAAGAATTTTGGACACATCTAAATAGTCATATTAACTTTAACAGCAGTTATGTTTTTCACTATCTACAAACACTCCTGCCACTGTATTTACATATTTATATCCATTTGGCATGTTGACATAATTATTGTTTCACTAAACCAATAATTGAGGGTGTAACAGTGTGACAATGCCCAGTAGTCTTGAGTGGGGTTGATTTCAAAATGAGTTTCTTCAAAGCTCCTGGTCCTACCTTAACAGGACCATTCATTAAAGCGAATATCAAGTCCAGCCTTTTATCCTCTCAAATTATCGGCAGACCCTGAGAGTTTTTGACTAGTCCCTTCTTTTCTTATCCTCACCATCGCTCTTCTAATTAATTCAGTTACCTAGGGGGCTATGAAAAGTAACATTCAAGAAACATAAACCCCGCATCCTTTAAAATCAATGCATTTGAGAGGATGGGATTCGGCGGTTGTTTTATAAGATGGATTGATATTGCATTAACGGATAGGAAGTGATACGTGCAAAACGGAGGATACTACTCCAAAAATTCTTTGATGATACGTGGCGTTAAGCATGTGTGCCCTATATCATCGTTGTTATTTACTATAGCTGCGGAGCTTCTGCCCCTAAAAATCTTGCAAGCTGATAAAATCAAAGGTATTAAGATCCCGCCAACAAGCAATGTAAAAATACTGCAATGCGAGGTTGATACAACATTTTTCCTTAAAGATTTAGTTGACATGAAAGAAGTGATGTCTCGGTTAAAATAATTTACAAAGTCTCTGGTCACTTAACTAAGAAAAATCAATGTATGCCACTTTCAGCCTGCGAGCCATAATCTAGTGGAGGCCTTTCGAGGCATAAAGAAAACGAACACATTAAAATTACTCGGGGTTTTCCTCAGTACGTCTATAAGTGCCAAAGACATGACAGAAACTTGGGAAAAGAAAATAGAATCTTTGGAAAAATTGACTAACGACTGGAGTAAGAGAAACCTATCAATAATAGGAAAAATCCATATAATTAAAGCCTTTGGGATCTCAAAATTTATTCACATTGTGCAAAGTATATATCAATTTCCTCGCCCGCAGTTAGAGAAATAACAGGATATTTTCAGGTTTCTTTAGAAAATAAGATATAACAACAAAAACGTTTGAAAAGGTCAAAAGAAGCACCTACATTGGTGGGCGACTCAAATAATACACATGGAAAAATGCATCGGTCTTTTATGTTTGACAATGAAAGTCGTCTGTTATCTGGAAAAATGGAAAGCTGGGAAGCCCTTTCCCTATATGTCCATAACAAGGTAGGCGGCGCTGAGATGACACAGAAGATGCCATAGATGGCGTTGAAGAACCTTTTAAAAACAATATGTGGGCAAAAAAGTATGGGGTAAGTTCAAAGGAGGGATACTGGACTATGGCAGCGGAATGCACTGCAGAGACTCGACTGCAAGTAACACAGTGGAAGGTTCTTCACAACATTTGGCCAGCCAGTATATTGTTAAAAAGAATGGGTATCAGGCTGAGAGCTCATATGGACCCAGTTATGTACGCCTAGGTATCAGAGAATCAGAAGATTGTCCTTGGTGTGGAAATAAAGACTGCACGGAACAATTCTTTTATTCATGTGTATAAATGAGAACGCTATGGCAATAAATAGAATCTAAGATTCAGTTCACCTTGGAACCCGGGTGCACTTGGATGAAAACAATTTAATCAGTTATCCTGGGGATAATAGAGATGGAATGAGTAATAACCAGATAAAAAATAAATCAGGCAATTCTTATAGGGAAGCTTATCATATCTAAATATAAATATGGAGCAACTAAACTGAGAGAATTCACATTCAATCAGAACGCTGTCTACAGGAAATTGTGGCCTTTAAATTTAAAAACAAAAAAGCAAACAAAAAAACATAGTTTATAAATTTAAAAAAAGAATACAAAATTAAATGGCTAGACAACTAGAAAACTTCTAATTTGCTGTGATACCTCTTACCTTTGATACATCCTAAGCGCTTTTGCTTGTTTAAATCAGTAATACATTATATTACTGAATATTACAATGTTTAGATATCTAAGAGAGTTGAAACATAGAAAGTCCACTTACATAATCTTCCTGAATGGTTTCATTTATTTTGTCTCATATAATGGGAAAAAAGCGGGGAGGGGGGAATCGAATAAGAGAGGGATGAGTTTAGGATGCTGGTTTATATTGTTGACCAAACTGAATCTATAATATGTGTCGGAAAATTCGACCTATACCTAGGTTCGAAAGAACACTGATAAAAGAGAATACATCCGGACAGCAACCCTCATAGATTTATTCTGTTCTGTTTATTTATTTTTCAATGTCAATAAGCTACGGTACATACTTATCACAAGTATGAATATCTTATCCCCGGTAGCACTAATTGCTGTCTATATATCAAATGAATAAATGCATTTATAAACTTATATAGTTAATTTTATACATATCAAATAAAACATTACAATGTGGCATATGCTTTCAAAACACATAAGACTGAAAAATACTCTGAGCAAAAAAAACAACCAACAAACCAGCAACAACAACAACAACAAAAAGAAGAAGACACAGGAGTAAGTATCCTACAGAAAATCACTAAATGTTTAGTTTAGTTAATATATCCTATGGGCGTACCGTTTTTCTACAATGTTTTAGAAAATCTGTTTATAGGCTCAACAAAAATTGATTGATGAGAAACAGAAATGATTTCTGCAAAGGTCAGACGGAACAGATGCCATCAACTAGTTCTTAGTGTATACAGAGAGAAATGTAAACATGTTTAGCAATCATTTACATCGTATGCATAAAAAGCAGAAACAGAAATCATATTACTTTGATTAAGAATTTTTATTTTTTTAAACTAAAGCCAAATACAACTCCCTTTCCCGCATTTTCCTCATGTGGATCTCTTTCCTTTTTCTCTCTGGGTATCTCTATTTTTTTTCTCTCTCTCTATATATCTCACTAAGAATACATGTATCCCACTATACACTTTCTACTCCTAAAGACACCCCCTCGCCCTCTAAATACTATATTGCCCCCCCCCCCTCTCTCTCTCTCTCTCTCTCTCTCTCTCTCTCACACACACACACATACAGATACACACATACACACACTCACTCTGACATGAGAGCCATTCATGCCCAACAAAATTTATTGATATCAGTGAATGAAAAGGAATCTCTTATTAGTTTAATAAAGGTTCCTTGGTTTCTCGAAGAATCCTCTATGGAGGCGAGACATTGGCCAACATTCGAACCACAGACCTCCAGCTCATCAGTGTAGAATCATTGGTCAAAAATATATTTCGTCCCCTAGTGACTCGGTCGATGTCAGTATAATGTGACTGGCTGAGACAGTAGTCCAGATCTTCCAATGCTGTCTTGGCATAAAATTATGAGAAGTTAGTCTAGAATTCCTTGTGGACATGACGTAGCTATGTGATTCGAGGGGGGCGCGGTGGTCCAGGAATAGAACATTGGCTTCCGACGCAAAAGGTCCCGAGTTCAAATCCTGGCTGTTGCGTTCCCTACTGGTTGGGTCGGTGTCAGTATAATGTGACCAGCTGAGACAAGAGTCATGATATCCCCGCCCTGTCTCGTGTGTGGCAGCACATACAATTGTCAGACGTCCGTCTTGGTGCTCGTCCACAATATAGACTAAATAGTGTTGCTGTTGGACGTTGAACCAACCCAACCAACCAACTATATGTGATTCGAACCTCAAACCTCCTGCTCGTCAGTCCACAGCACTACCGACAGAGATATCTGGCGAGTATACTTTATAGAGCAGCAGTCTGAGTCTAATATAGATATATTGTACAGTTGTGCAACTGGGAAAAGCTCATTAACGTCAATTTCCAGATAATGGCCTTTGGTAAAGATCCAGAATGCCATAGTTAATGCCCTTTCAACACCACAGATACAGAACTGATATGTATCTACATGTGTATCTCAAAATTGACAATAGATAATTAAAAGCTTACGATTAGTTACATGTAGGAAGGAGTCAAGCATGAACGGACACAAATATAATATAGGCACGACGTCAAAGTCTCGCCGATAGTCCATGTCCATCCACCTAAACATGTATGATGTCATACTTGGTGGATATGCAGAGCCCAGAGACATATTTAACAGCTCCCACCGTCTCACAAATATTGGTAAAAAAAAAAAGGGCCTGGAAAGGCTACTTCTAAGCGAGTGTTTCAATCTGTCGCAGATGCTACATTCAATTATAATCAACACAGAAAGAGCAGAAATACAATGAAGAACCTGGCAAGCTTCCAATTCATTATTCCCATAAAAAGAATGCAAACTGATTGCCGTATGGACGCGCCACAAAGGAACGGATATATATAAACTTTCTAAGGATGTCAATGTAATACATTACCGGTAGCTATAACACCACAAAATTGGACAAGTTTTGTGATGAATATGCTTAGGAATGGTCAAAGACAATAGTGAAGTCAATAAGTCACAGAGTATTGTGCTACTATATGAGAGGTACCTGGTTTAATCACACGATCAGGAAAATGTGTTTGTGGAATTTCTTCCGTTACTGGATGTCATAGTATTCCCACACTGTCTTTGAGTGGCAGAAATAAAATTGGTTGATGTCATTTTTGGGAGGTGATGTGAGACATTACACAATGACAGAGGCTCTTTCCTTGAAATAAGGGACATTTCAAAATAGGAGTCTTGCAGTTCTCACCCCGCTTATATTGGATTGGGGCCTATTGAAACTTATTGGTCATGTGTTTTATAAGGAAAACTGAAGACTTAAAAAAGCAGTCGTACAAAGACTCCTGTTTTCACATCTTAATCTTAGTCTTAGATACATGTATATATTAAAACATGATGCAGGTTTCCTCACAAATTACATTCAACTTTTGAAACGTGAAGACCAGGGACCAATGATTTTTTTTTCTTGGTAAATTTAGAAATATAATTCCTGAGATACATGGCTTTTTTTGCCTTGAATGAATACCTGACATGCCGAGTAAAGGCGCTGAAATAGATTCTAGGTGCAGCAAGATAATTATTTCTGCATCCAAAACTGAGAACTGGCATGACACGCAGAGGGTCTGGTCCTTCATCTGAGCAACTATGCTAGGAATGACAAGGGAGATAAAAAATAAAACTTCCCTATGAGCCAATCCCTCGCATTTCCCCCCTTGCTTTATAAATTGAAAGACACATGTATTGAGTCTGCCATATCGCATTAATACTATTTTTCCCACATGCGTTTTTTTCTTGCTATATAATACAGGCATAGGATGAAACCTCTACAGTAGAATCGAAACAGACAAATTTTGTTGGCCATATAATGCAGAGAAAAAGTTTAGTTATAAATAATAACTGCAAAGGAGAACTCAAATCTCTAGAAAAAGATCTCAGATAGACAAGGAATATGGATTGGTGTAGGCAAATTGATGCAAAGAAAATAAAAATGCTAGGACAAAAAGATGTGGAGTGACAAGGCCGCCAGGTGGCACTGCACTCCATGATGATGTTGATATAGTGCAAATGTGATATTAATCACATGCAGATTGTATGTCCATGTGTATTTTTAGAATTAAATTTAAAAAAAGAAATATTTTCATATATATTTAATCTAGCTAGGCTAAATTTTGCCTCTATGTAAGCCTATATATATAGTCTGGTGATTTTGTCCAAATTTTGCTAGGTACGCCTATATAGTGTTTCTGTTCAAGTTTTGTTAAATATAGGCTACACACACTAAGTGTTTTTGTTCAATTAAATTCTTAATTTCTTTGGCTGGAACATCTAATAAAACAAAGTTCTCCCCTAGTCCTACTTAAAAGGTCCCTAAGTCTTGAGATTCATAGGCCTCTAAAAAAATGAATACATAGACTAGTGTTTATGTCCAAAACATACACATCTGAGTACACATCATACACATCTCAGTCTTTTTTAAGCATGCCTTGGTGCATTGATTGAGGCTAAGAAATTTATATTTAGTACAAGGTTGTCTCTAGAGATTTGAGTCTTTAGAGATCTTTAGAAATTAGTCTAGATCTACAATCTAGTTACGTTTTGGTTTTGGTTTTGTTTTAACAGAGTGTCTTGTTTTATAGAACTGTAGATCTAGATCTAGAAATCTAGAGATGTAGATCTAGATTATAGATCTAATTGTATAATTTCTAGATCTAGATCTAAATGTGTTTGGTGATATAGGCCTAATGAATTCTTGAACTATGGATGTATCTGGACTCTATAATTATGGATCGAAAATTTAGTCTAGATCAAGTTTCAAGGCCTACCTTTAGTTAGAGTTTGAAAAGTTTTTGAATCCTTAGCACTTCATCATCCTGAAACTCATGAGATCCATTGCGATTCTAGATCTAGATCTAGGCCTAAAATCTAGAATCTAGATTTAGATCTAGACCTCAAAATCATGATTGTGTTGCTTGAACCAATCATTTTTTTCCGTGAAGGATAAATCACTCGTAGATGTTTTAGTAGATCAACAGTGTAGATCTTGATTATATTATAAGAAATCATATTTACTCTTAGAAATCAAGAGAGGTAGAAAAAAGTTAGCCTACCTTAGATTATCAATTCCCATTCCGAAACTAACGTTGCGACATTCTGAAGTTTACCTCTCTTTGAGGATTGAGGGGTACCCAGACCGAACTTAGGACACGCCCACTGAGTCTCTTCCGTGACTTCCAGATTGATTTCCCTTCAGTGGAACCACAATAAAAGATAAACACAACCATCATGTAGGCCTGCATGTAGGCCCTACTTTTGTATAATATTAATAACATGATAACGCTGGCCAGCTGTGTTGCTTCAATGCGTGGTAAACAAAGAGAGATAAAATTAATAAATAAGAGAAAATGAAAAAGAGGAAGAAGTCAAGAATGGAAATAAGAACGGGTGAACAATTAAAAGAGTCTTTTTGCTCTAATTAAACAAACAAACAAAAAGCAGACACAAAAAAACAATATTCCCCACAAACAAAAAGAGTATTAGGTCTATACCTAGGTAAATGCATACTCTCATCTAGCCATTTTTAAAGAATCCCCCAGCACAGTAATCATGAAAAAATGAGCGATAGAAGAAGGGCCTCTTGGTTACATAAATTATTACGTAGTTCAGTGTCCCAGAAATTTCTGTACACACCCATAGCCATAGAGGAAATTTCACATTGAACAGTGAACGCCGTTTAAATGACGAGGACGTTGTTTTCGTGTTTTTCACCGAATGTGTTTCTGGTGATGTTTTAATAAAAACGTATTATTGGCATTCAACGAACTCTGTGTTTTTAGACTATATACCATCTATGAAGCTTCTTGTGATACCTATTCTGTTTTGCATGACATTTGTTTTATCGACAGTAACCGGGATTATCGCGTACAATTACATAATATATTCATTTTTGTAAAATAGGCTAGGGTTGTTGTTGTTTTTTTTGTGTGTTTTTTTGTCAATAAGAAATCTATGGAGGGTGCTGTCTTTTCGCCCCTCACACGAACAACCTGTGCAAACTTGTAAGGGTATGTTGGGCAATTTGAAAAAAAAAATTGGAACCTTTCGATTGACGTATCTTCCTGATTGAGCCTACCGTCGTCGAAATATAATGAACATGGATATATGCGATGTTTTACACAAACACCATGATAGTGCCAGTTAATTGAGCTTCTGGAATGGCGGGAACAAGATAAGCGGAGAACATACGAGCAACAGATGACTCGGAAACGCACTGTGTAAACCAGATAGCTTTATTCTCCTAGTCAAACCTATTTAGGGTTACAGAGCGGATGGTATGCGGTGACGGGTCTCAAGGCTTTACGGGACACACAATGAAATTGTGGACCTACCAGGACTTCATCGCTCCATGATACCGATCCAATCAATTGGCGACTCGAAGACTTGGCTGAGATTTGAACCCTCTTGATTAAATGCATCTGGGTTCAAGAGTGCTGGAGGCAAAGGGGCAAGTTTTTAGGTTGTGAATTGTGAGTGGATAACCTAGTAATTTGTATCCTCACGACGTCCCAGTATCTATCCCCGCAGGTATTTGCCATTTGAATCCCCAAACTTTGCAAAAATTTGCCACCAAAAATGCCAAATTTTGACTCGAAATTTGCCAAACATGAGCATAAGAAAACATGATAATTTGACACTTTCTTTCACCTGTGGTGACTTTGTGAGCCTAGCGGGCTCTTTTCTTTGTTTAAAAATCAACATTCCTACTAACAAAGGGAGTTTTAGTGGAAATTTCAGTCTTCGATAAAATTTTTTTTGGATTCTATGTATGACAATTATATTGAAACTATGCCAATCATTGATCATTTATAAAACCCTTCAATTTAAATAAATTGGGGCTGATTAAAAAAAAAAAATATACCACTGCCCAGAGAGGGAAAAATGCGAGTCACATGAAACCATCGAGAGTGACAAATGAAGAGAAGGATTTGGCAAAACTAAGACAGCTAAAACAGATAGAGAGAGAGAGAGAGAGAGAGAGAGAGAGAGAGAGAGAGAGAGAGAGAGAGAGAGAGAGAGAGAGAGCGGGAGAGAGGGAGGGAGGAGAGTAGGAGAGGAGGAGAGAGAGGGAGGAGAAAGAATCGAAAGAGGGAAACGGAGAGAAAAAAGAAAAAAGAAAAAAAGAGAAGAGAGAGAGAGAGAGAGAGAGAGAGAGAGAGAGAGAGAGAGAGAGAGCGAGAGAAAGAGAGAGGAAGGGGCGAAAAAAGTAGAGACAAATAAAAACAAGAAGACGAGCAAAAAATGGGGTCGAGGGAATAGCCTGGAGAGAAGGAAAGTAACATGAAGAGATCGAGGGAGCTAAAGGGAGATAGAGAGAGAGAAGACAAAGAGAACCCAATCGAATGATTGAGAGAGAGAGAGAGAGAGAGAGAGAGAGAGAGAGAACAAGATAAAGAGAAGAAGAAGTAGAAGAGAAATAGACTAATCGAATGATTGAGAAAGAGAGAAAGAGAGAGAGAGAGAGAGAGAGAGAGAGAGAGAGAGAGAGAGAGAGACAGCTAGACAGAGGTGAAGTTGGGAGAGCTTTAGAATTATTTTACTCTAGAGAGAAAGATATGACTGTCTGTCGATGTTTTGAAAACATGTATAAATATGTAACAAGCCTCAATTGAAACTATTTTGTGTGTTCATTATGGGCTGTGAAGTTAAACTTCTTGCTATGTTCAGATCTTATTATGCTCAGATTTTCAATTTAATTTTTGACGATCTTTTTTTAATTCCGTAAAAATCGGGAAAATTGAGATTTTTTTTGCATCAAAATTTGCGGCCGCAAAAAGGAAACAGCTGTATGATTGTAGGTAAAGTTGTCAAACATTAAATTTTGTCATAATGACTCGTCGCCATAAAGATCCTCCTTCGGAATCTAAGAGACGCTTAAAACAAGGACGTTGAATTTTCCTACAAAGAAGGATAAGACAACCGGGATAAAGGCCTTGAGCCAATGAGCGTCAATTGACTAAACGACGCTCCGCTATAAACCAACTAAAAAAAAAAAATACAGTTCTGAAGCTTTTGTTCCCTATGCATTGATTGAAAGAAAAAAATAAACACATAAACAAATTAATGTGTAAAAAACAAAAAGTAAAAAATATCAACTAGACGGGTTTTTGAAATATCAACTCTTTATCATTTGAAATTCATTACTGTTCATAAAGTGCAGCCAAAGACAAATGGAATATACCTTGTGTGAATAAAAAAAAAAAGGTGCAGACTGTCATCTAAAAATAAAACAGTTAATTAAAACTATATGAAATCTTCCAAGAAAGATGAAATGAAATAAAAATTTTAAATAATGTGAGAAAGGTGAACACCAGGCACAGCGTTAAAATTTTTAAACTTTTATTAATTTGCACCATGATAAAAAAAAACCCAGCCGGCAGAACAAGTCCGACTGAAAATAATAATAAGAAGAAAAACGATAAGTTATACATAAGGAGAGAAGATTTAAAAATAAAATGAACACAAACATGATTTTCATACAGAGAGAGAGAGAGAGAGAGAGAGATAATAGGGAATGCAAAAAATACAGTCAAAATCAAAGGCATAGATAATCAAAGAAAATCTAAAATATACACACGTGGTAGTACTAATACACACACTGTAATATGTAGCACCAAACCAAAGGAAATATGAATTTAGTACACTGTTTGAAATGCAGAGTACACCAACAGTAGTTTGTACGTAGAAAGCCTAATACATGTAATGGATAACCTAAAGTATGTTACGGCACCTAGGAAAAAAAGTCTCAGTACATAGTTGACCACAAGGGAAACAAAGCCAGGAAATGGGGACCAGGTCTCAATAATATTAATTTATCATCACCCACGGTATGATCTGTGCAGGGCGAAGACATTACTACTTCCCCATAACGTAGGCAACATTCTCAAGGGATACAACTAACGATAATAAAATTAATAAATGACAAAGTTGGAGCACTAAGTCTGCCCAACACCAAAAGAAGCAAATAGCTTACGCAAAACCAGACGTGGGAATAAAAGTACTGTATGAACTTAATTACGCCTCGTGAGCTGATTGGCCAACACCCGCCCAATCACGGCTAAGCTAACAATAATAAAGCAACATAAAAAAGAGAATGGACAAAGAAAGACCACGGGAGGATACAAAGACACGATGAAGATACAAAAACAGATAGATACAGTAAAACATATAAAATTTGAGGCAAAGTAAAGATACAAACAAACCAATAGCTCTCATTAAAAAAACAACAACAAAGAAACCCAGTTAAGAGCCATTAAAAGCCAGCATTTTTTCTAAGCTTGCATACATGATATTTTTCAGTCTGATTAATAATAGGTTGGATAAAATGAGGTTTGCCAGACACAGTCAAGGTCTGATTTAAGGTTTATTTCACAGAAATCTAGCTATTTTCTCTCCTGCCTAAGAAGGGTAGTAACATTTTTTTTTAAATGTCCATGATTCATATATGGCCACTATCCATTTCAACTTTTAACCAGTCAGTGTCAGTGTCAAGGGAGTCATATTTATACATGACAAGGTATCTAGCATTTGCCCATCTTTCACTGCGGGCATAAGCAACCGGTCCCTTATCTTTTCATCACAATCATTATGTCACCTCTGACTTTTCTCTGAAATATTTGTATATCAAATGATTTTTCCTTTCATCTTGACCACGTTGATAGTGGACAATCTTTATTTGTGGGGCAATATTATCAGTATCAAATCCACTCAGGATGGCGGTGCAGCAGGCTTAGGCTTATTGTGCTTGTTCTCTCTTTCTACCAAGTTTGTTAAGTTAGATTGTGTACATAAATCTTTACACCACTACTAATCCTTTGGCAAATCAAAGAGGATCAGGTATTTGCAACAAAAACAAAAACAACTTGGTAACATTTTTTTGTCCAAGCAAACTGTATTAAACTTTTTCCCCTGCTTTCCTCAAAGGCATGAATAAAGAATGAGAAAGATACAGCAGCTAGCAGGATCCAAACTTCTTCTACAAGTTTTTCATCATTAGACAAAGTACTGAAGACATTTGAAGTAAATCCCTAACCCTACTGAGTGTAGAAAAAAAATGAACACCTCGATTTTTATTACAAAACAATATATGGTTTAGCACAATTTCTTAAAATTAATCCTTTATCTATCAATGAAATAGATATTAAACGTGTAGATATATTATTTCTCATTGATAGATAAAGGATTAATTTTAAGAAATTGTGCTAAATTGTAATAAAGCAAAAGAAAAATTAATTGGTGATTTGGAAAATATTATATTCAGAAAGCCATTTCACAACATTGCTGGTTTCTTTTTTAATTAAAGTAACAGTTCACCAATATTTATAGATAAGCAATATAATTGTGTCTATTGTTTGCCCAAAATATAAACATGTCTTTCAATTCATAGATACCTACAGTTTCTAGGGTTCCAAACGGACTGTTTGGGTAATATTGGTATATTGTGTACGGATGTTCAATTGAATCGAAATTTAGTCTTCCTCATGAACAATGTCCAAGGTAAAAATTGTAGTAATAGTTTGATTATCCAGACTGCCCTGGCTGAGAACATCAGTAACAGTACTTCCTGTGCTACGATGACGAGTACTCTCATATCGAAGTTTCTTTCTAGCAGTTTGCATTGATCTTGGGTGAGTGCATTTTGGTGGGGGTGCTGCAAAAAAAAGATTTTAAAAATATGAGAAAATCAAAACATTTACAAGATAGTCTTAAAATCAGTTCATTTTATTTTACATGTTTGGTCAAAAAATTTGCACAGAATCCTAATGAACCTCTTCTCCTCTTTCCTAAAAATGGAACCTTATTTTGCTATAATCAATCACAAGTACAATACACAAACCTGCATGATCGTCATGTTTTTTAGCATTTTGTTGTTTTATGATTTTAAAAAAATTCTTGTTCACATTTTATTCTCTTTGTCAAAATTTCATGTTTCACTTTTTCAATACAAAGTTGTTGCTATACTAATTTCTTAAGTTAAAATGCTATAATAGTCTACTAAAAAAGAACAGTACATGGCAAAACACATTTGAGTTAAATATGACATACCTGGTCCAGGATACGCTCCCGAGCCATCTGTCACTCCATTGCCCTGTCAAAACATGAAAGATCAAGATACAAGACTGAGTCTGATTTTAAAAAAGAACCTAGGCTCTTTTTTCTGAAAAAAAGATGGCATTGTACATAATTTCCTAAACAAGAACATGATGTTTCAAGTATATTTCTAGTATCAATGTACAAAGCTAAAAATGTTGCTTTCAGAACTATAAGAGTTCATCGTTATTACTCATACAATATTAATTTTGACTGTCTATTTTATCTACAAATGAAAAATGAAAAACCCCCCTCACTTTTCTCTTTTAATAGTTTTCATCATCTATATTCTTTATATGTCGTCCATGATATGCTCCACAACCCCCTGTACACCATATATGAAGACTTTTTCTAGCCTGAAAAGAACAACTTATAAATTTTTTTATAAATGAAAATTAATTTTGTCATGAATTACACAAAGTTAATTTCCCAAGCAGTTCATCTGATCTTTTAAGAAAATCTGTAGAATCAATTTACAAACTAATTTCAACACCTTTTCAGAAAGATACAGATACTTTTATTGTTGTGAGTATTGATAATTAATTCTAAACATATGCAGAATGAGTACCGCTGCACATTTCAGACATATTGTATTTTCAGACGTGCTGAGTTGCTTTCCTTTTTTTTTTGTTTAAATTATAATATCTTCAAATGACTTTTATGTAAACTAATCTGCTAGCATTAACTAATGAAGAAAATGAAAAATAAAATCAGGCAAGAAAAGTTACTGGAGAAAAACTAAAAATTGACCTCCTTTAATTGGTATGAGAAATCAAAAGGAGGCTCGTAGGGCATGCTAGCCTTTATGATGAATATCTGATTGACCAGGCCTGGACTAAGGATATTTAAGCTCCATAACTTACACCGTGGATTGATATTTCTGCAAAAGAGCCACTCAGACTGTCCACAGAGCCGTGACTATGAGGTGCCAATCCATAACCAACATGGATGTTGCCAAGTTGGTGGAAATCATCATCTGCATCACGACTGGTTTGCAAAGTTCAAATAGAGAAAAAAAACACTGTTTAAAATGTTTGAGGAAAATAATAATAGCCTGCATTCAGCTAACTAATTACATTGACCTAATAAATTTCTACAGTTAACGCCTTTGATCGAGCAGGTGATTTTACTGCACAGATCAGATACATTTTCAATTATCAGATTCATATCACATCAAAAAGCATTGACACTGTTATAATTCATTTTGATCTCTAGTTTTCATCAATTATCTCCAACGGTGGATGAAAATGAGTGATATTCATACATTCATATATGATGAGATCATATTCCTGTTTAAGCATATGCCTCACTTTTGGCATCTTTTTTTTTTTTGGCATTCTCTTTTATCTTTTTTTCCATATTTGTAGATTTTTCGTCTGCTTTTGATACCATCCAGCCCCATCTTATGATCAAGAAATTATATGCATTGCATGTTGATATCAGTGTCAGAGTTAATGTTGGAATTAACTCACTTTGCAAAATATGTTAATATAAATTGTATTAAATCCAAAACTATTATCACAAAAACGAGGGGCACCACAAGGCTGTGTGCTTAAGCTAATTTTATACACTGCCTACACCAATGACTACCAGACGAAAGGTACAAACACACAATTATTTAAATTTGCTGACGACTCTTGCCTAGTTGGAACAATAACAAACAACGAAGATTTTTATTTTAGAGAAATTAAAATGTGAACATTAAGAAAACAAAAGAGATTATTTTTTATTATAGACAAAACCAGACGCTGCTTTAACACTGCTAAAAATAAAAGATGTACAAGCTGAAGTTTTGACACATACAAATATCTTGGCCTCACCTTTGATTGTAACTTTGTTTTACCACAAATGTTGAAATCCTGATTTTAAAAGCTGATCAAGACTGTACTTTTGCAAGAATTTAAAGTTTTTCAATGTTGACTACAAGATCATGAAAAATTTTTATGTCTATTGTATCAAAGTTTAAAATATACAATTATTGGCTGTGAACTAACCCCTTTCAAAGACATGTAATTTTCACAAGTAGTGTATACGCCTAAAGCGAAATATATAACATCAGATATAAACACCCTCTTCATAGTGAATATGAAACATCACAAAGAAGTAAAAGATTAATATCAAAAAGGGCCAAAACAGGCAGACATCAAAACTTGTTTGTACCAGCCTCCATCAGATTGCTACAAATTTGCTATACTTAATGGACTTGTGTCTGTAGGGGTATGTGTATTCTTGTAAATGCGTAAAGAGGTACATTTTTCTAAATGATACTTATGCATGTCTGACGGTGTATAATTTCAACAGTATTACACACAAATTTTTTTTCCTCTCACATATGTACACTTGATGTTGTTACATTGAATCAAATGTACATGTACCATCAAGATAATAAATGCTTATCTTATCTTGATTTTTTTTTAAATAGTAAAATCCATATTGCAAAATGAGTTAATTCCAACATTAACTCTGACATTTCTTAAGAGGTTAATAAGAATACCCCCTCCCCCCTCCCCTAAACATGTTATAATACACACATTTTTTCTATTCTTGCATTGGCCAATTTCTATAAATGTGTTCTACATATCCATGTTACAAGACTGTGCCTGATGTATCATCATGTGTCTATAAATATTGATACCCTACTAAATTTCATCCACTCAAGGTATCTAATTTAAAAAGCTAATATAAAATCAGACAGTCACTATTCATATTAATGTCTCATTCTATTTGAAGCTTTTTGGCAATAACAAGATTCAGTGTCTATACTACAAATGTTGCTTGTAAGGATGAAAAGAAATTTACTAAAATTTCATTCTAATTTGGGGATATATTAATCATAATGAACCCACAATACTTTAAAAGAGATTTCATTTTCATCTGAATGAACTCTCCATAAGTATGCTGTTTTATATGTATATATATATTGAGAATAATGTCCATCAACTTATTATGTTTGATAACTGTCCTAAGTGCGTACCATTGTTTACCAGCCACTAGTGACAGCAATGATCTTTCCTCTCAACTCAACTATCATCTAATTAATTGGATCATACGACTTACACTCTGAACAAAAAAATTGTCAAAACTATGAAGTCTTCAGTCTCCCAAAATATTTAACACTCAAAATTAGACGCTGTCTTTGCAGTTGAATTATTCTTACTCTTAGGTGAAAAAAACCTCTGCAATAGTTTCAAAAAGTTTTATAAATATAAACGTTTTATTTACTTATGAATTCTACTAAGTTAAGTGATCACTGTCCATTGTCAATTTCACAATTTAATTGAATCGCATCAAAATAAATATTCAATAAGGGGGATTTGAATTTTTTAAATTTATTATTATTTGATGATATAATTTGTAAAAAGAAACACTTTGCTCTAGAACCAGGAAATAAGGAAAGCTGATAAAAAAAGAAGTTAAGAGTAGAGTATAACAACCACAGAAAAAAAATTTAAGTAAATCCATGGAACTAATAAATTTACTTGTAGCAGTTGGTTCCATTGCAGCTATGGGGTGTCCTGCTATTAAATTTCTTGGTTCTCTTCCTTGGTGGAAGGATGTGATCCACCGGGCATGACAGGTGACATTTGTAACAAACACTTTTGGTCTCTCCCATTGTTGCATGTCCCCTGAAAATTTTGAAAAAGCAGTAATGACAGCCTTTATTTACTTTACTTAATTGTTTTCTTTCAATGTAAGCCATGCCCAAGTCAAAAAACACCAATCAGTTAAGACCAGTACTATATCTTTTCTTGTAAAATTTTTTACCTTCTTACAGTCATATTCGAAAAGGAAATCAAAAGATCCCTATAGGTAAAGTTTTTGTAGCAATCTGTGCACACATTTAGGGAAGAATAAAAATAAGGCTATTTCTCTAACACAGAGAGCTCATGTAACTAACTATACATGCACATGTACATTAATAGAGTACAAGATTGCTCTGAACATTTCCATAGTTCTACAAAGTTGAAGAAGCAGGGGAAGATAATATACCAATGTTTTAAATAACATTTAGTTTCAAAATAAAATATAAAAAAATCGATAACTTACCCTCTAGCTTAAAAAATTGCTTCAAATTTATACTTTTCTATATGGCATTTTTTGTACCATATTTATTCTAATATAACAGAAAGACACTAAAAGGATTTGATAAATGACTTTGTTAACTAGAGGCATTGTAATATTTACACCAGTATGAAATTCAATGCTGCAGTCAAATACATATGTATTAGGTACATAATATTAATTATGGACTTACGTAAATTCATTTCCACAAGGACATACAAACTTGCCCCAACCCCATTCCTTGTTCCTTGGAATTGGATCATATTTTGTCTTACAAGTACTACATTGAGAGACCTGTAGATCAAAGAATTAGTTAAGAAGAAAGGGGTTCATTAGGAAAACAAGAATCATCATTGAAAATGATTTCAAAACATTTGTTTTTTCGTAAATGAATTTTACTATAACCACATAAACTAGACTTAAATACAATTTCATCTGTTTTATATAAATAAATATTTTACTTGAAAACCTTCATATTAAAACTTCTTTGTATATATAATATACAGCAGTGAAGGCGCAGCACTTTAGTTTGCGAGCTCACATGTAACTTGATCGGATCACAATTTCAACCACCAGTCTGAAGGGGAATTCCCTTTTGAGCTGCACTCTAGAATGTTACGTAATTTGATAATTACAAGGGAATTTTTTTTTGCAGCTAAAAATGAATAGAAGGACAATGAAATCGGTTTATATGGATCGGTACGATATAGAAGCAAACACACAAACAAAACTGAGACCTCTACTTATTGAAATATTACTGATATAGCCCAATAGAACTAGGTGGATAAGTTTGCTGGGACGGCACGGCAATGAATGGAGATGGGTATCTCATATAAAGTACTTTGAATCATCTTTGTCTATGTCTGTAGGCTGTATATGCTCCTTCAGTAAGACGGAATACCAGTAATACATGTGTTCCGAGTCTTTCGATTTTCTTTGTCTCTGGCAATGGCTGTGGTACCGTCAATGCCGTTATTTTTTTTATTAGTTCGTCTTGCGCTTTTTATTGGCGAAACATGGGTTAATAGTTCAAAAGAATATTTGAAGGTGTTGGGATTTTAGAATGTTTTTATTGTGTTCAAAGATTGTGAACTGCTGCTCCTCTTTTCCCTAGATGGCTACAAATGCGTGCATAAATTGCTTGATGAACCTGCGTGAAGCCATCGTTAAATTCAGTATATTTTGCTCTTAATGCAAATGCCATGTCCAAAATGTGTTGTTTGTGTGTGCATTCCCTTTGTTCTTTTAACTATGTATGATGTGAGTTATTTGTACACTTCAGCTGTAAAATACCTATGACAGTGGTTTCCATTAAAGGACCAACTGTGGTAAGACTGCAGTGTGATGTCGTTATCTAAAATCATACCTAATCCTGAGGCAATGGCACCTGTCCAGGCACTTAGAGCCTCGTAGCTAAGGCTGCTTAAATCTTTTTCAGCGGATAGTAGATTCCTCTTGCCACTCTTTCTTTCTACCTCATTTCTGCTGGGGATCAAACAGCTCTGGTGCAATTCTATTTTCTCCCGAGTCTGAGTCTGAGCCTGCTGCCAGTTCTTTCCAAAAGAATAAAGAGATTCTGCTATATCTGTGAAACCTGTGTCCAACTCAGATGCTATTTTTATATCTATATTGTGTGCCCTTTCTTCTTATTATTCTATGGTGCTTTAAAACTATACCCAATAGAATGTGCACATATCGTGGAGCACATTGCTCTGCTTCAACATGAATTAAAGGAAGATGAAGGCAGTTATGGTTTCTGGATATGTTGTCTTTCTTCTCCATGTCCATATTTTTTTAATCTGTGGAAATCCGTCTTAATTGGTGTCAAAGATCTTGATGGGGGGTCTCTCAGTAATTGAGATTGTTTATGGGATTTTGATGCCAAACACCAGAGGCATGGATAGAGCCCTTGGGCTCCAAACAATCCGTACATCTTTGTCAGAAGATACAAAAAGACATTGTCCTTCCCTTTCAAATGTGTATGAGAGAGTTTTTCAAGTTGTGTTTGCACAAATGTCATGCAGGTTTAGAGGTTTTCATGGTTGACTTTTATTTTTGCCATGGCTACCACAAACGTGTTGTATTTAGGCTTTTGTATTTAGGCTTTTGTCTTTGGGTGCCTGGTAAATTATTTAAGACAATCCTTACCAATATACCCTCCAAATTTAATCCAGATCTTATTTTGTGGAATTGCAGAATAGTGCCATGTTAGTGTAGCATGCTTCTTGTGCTGGTCTAAAAGTGTTGAGAAATTACAAATGTTTGAAACCCTAGGCCTAATGAGTAAGCAAAGTCGACCATTTCTGTGACAACGGTGTCAGCTGCTAAATTGTCCAAAACAAAATGATTGTTTTCGTCAAGCCGCTGTAACCCTAGAGCTAAGTACACCAAGCTGCTGAGAGCAACTCAAGGTAAATGGATTTTTAAATCCAATCTATCAATAAAAAATATTTTTAGCAGCTTTGGCATTGCGATGGGTACTTTAATTAAAGTTTAAATATCCGCTAAGTGAGTCCAATAAAGGCTGGTGAAGTGAAACTGTCTCTCATGGTTTAACTGGTTTTTGGATGGTGTTGATGTAGCCACAGGAGAGTCTGGCAGCTTTTCATCTCTTTAAGAACAAATTGCTGTGCTGTAGTTTCTCTGTCGATCCTGTTGTATCTAATGAGTTTAATGGCTCCAGTGGTGAATTACTACTCCCTTTCATTGGTTCACAGGCCGCTTCAATATGAGTAACAGTAAAGTTTTCTATAGCCGCTGTAGAGGGCAAAGAATCATTAATAGTTTGAATTTCGCCTTTTTGTGCTGTAGGCCTATTACGGGATACATTTTTTCTTCCTTCTCCTCTGAGAGGTCTGATTTCAAAATGTGAACAGAGGGATCAATCTGAATGTTTTGTGAAGGCATCGAAACTATTCCAGATATGTGCTATTTCCTTTACCAGTTCTCTTGCTCTTAAAAATTGTTCATACTTGTCAATTCTCACAGCTTTTAACTTGTTCACACAGTGATAGCACATAATGGAGGAATGTTTATTGATTTCATCTCGTGAAATCTGCACACCAAATGTTTCAAAATTTCACTTGAAAAATCCACACATATAAGAGCTTTGTGCTTATTTCTCTTTAGTTTGACTGTTAAAGATCTTTCACCACACATTTTGAAAAGTTGGTGAAATTTGTTAAAGTGTTCAGATTCTAAATAAAGTTTCATTTTTTACTAGTGCATAGTTCCGATACTAAGCTTGTTTGATCGTCATTTTCATTTTACTATTACAGTTTAATGTTTAGGAATCCATGTAGCCCGAGTAAGTTTAGGAAGAAGGGACTTTGTTTAAAAAATCATATAAAACCACATATAGATAGATCCCATTTCAAATATTAAGACGAATAGTCCTTAGTGCAAACTAAAGAGCCACATTTGTTTGAAACAACCATGAATAAATCTTATATAATAAGTTTTAAATGTTAATACTTTAATATTACAGGATTGTCCTTAAATTTTGGACAAAAACAACAACAATGTTGATTATATTAGTCCAGTCATTACAATGATTAAGAAAATTTTGGGTGAAAAAACTATAAATCTCTTTTAGCTGTTTAAGGCTCTGCTTGATAAAAGGCTCAGTGTCAAGGTTAATCCTCAAATATGAAATAGGTTAAGCAGTCACTACCTCTTTCCTCACAGGTACTCTCCTCCACCATGCCTTTGTACATGTGCCACAGCCAAACATCCTCACAGATGATTCAAATCCATTCACCAAAATTGATGAAAGGTTCTGAGAATCAATGCGCAGGTCTTGCACATAATTTGGGGTCTGTTGATTGTCAAATGTGATGAATAATTTTGTTAACAAAACCCTATGATCATTATTATAACATTATTGATCATGATTCACAGAGAGAGAGGAGATACCAGGACTTCTGACATCCTGTCGCAATATACTAACACTGAGTAAATGATCCAACCACTACGCAGCAAGGCAGGCATAGCAATGTCAGAGGCACTGAGCTTAGGACTTATTAACTAATAGGAAATATCTTTTATTGCATGCTTCACTGTGGACAGATTTTTCAGAGTTTAGTGCACACAAATAAAATAATTTGAAAAGAATTTGATTATGCTATTTGATGTTAATGATGGTAAGCAAAAGAAAATTCATAATTCAAAAGAATACTGTTGACCTATGATAATAATTGACAATCGACTATAGTCTCCTTACCTGATGCAGATATTTGCGAACTTCCTCGTCATTTTCTGGAACAAAATAAAAGAAGCATACACAATCTTTTAGATGCAATAGGACGTATGCAGCTATTCTTAGTTCAAAATAACGGCTAGAAATAACAGCCATTGTTATTAAGCAATTGGACTACATGCATCTTCATAACAATTAAAAAAAAATATCAAACGCAACAGCAAATAGCTTAATCTTAAAGAAATGGATTAATTAACAAAAAAAAACAAAAAAAGCAAAAAAAAACAACAACGAAGACTATTGCACCAAGGTAAGAAACTATCCATACCATTAAGAAGAAAATCTAAGGCTTCTTGCTCTCCACCAAAATCATTGACTAGCTTCAAGGCAACTTCCTGACTGAATCGATTTCTCATCAGTTCTCTTAAACGTTTAGCCTGTTAAAATATAATAAAATGGTTTATTATTAAATGAATAAACTGTGTGTCAGGACTTAAGACAGATACTGTTTCAAGCAAAAAATTATGATATGAAATGTATAAATAGGTTTATAGTAACCTGATTTTTTCAAGTTATGGTGGTAGAAGTGCAAATGTTATAGTAGTAGTAGTAGTAGTAGTAGTAGTAGTAGTAGTAGTAGTAGTAGTAGTAGTAGTAGTAGTAGTAGTAGTAGTAGTAGTAGTAGTAGTAGTAGTGGTGGTGGTAGTAGTAGTAGTAGTAGTAGTAGTAGTAGTAGTAGTAGTAGTAGTAGTAGTAGTAGTAGCAGCAGCAGCAGTAGCAGCAGCAGCAGCAGCAACGGTAGTGGTTAGTAGTAGTAACTTGAAGCAGCAAAAAATCGTGTACACTATTATAATCGTATTAGAAAAAAATCTTTAATATCAGGACTAACAGCAAGGGTAGTGCCGTGCTATTGCAGTGCCGCTGCTTTTCCTACGGCGTGTTGGTGGTGGTAGTAGTAGTAGTAGTAGTAGTAGTAGTAGTAGTAGTAGTAGTAGTAGTAGTAGTAGTAGTAGTAGTAGTAGTAAATGTAGTAGTTGTTGCAATCGTAGAAGCAGCGGTAGTAGCATTACTGCTACTGCTGCTGCTCTCTCTCTCTCTCTCTCTCTCTCTCTCTCTCTCTCTCTCTCTCTCTCTCAATGGGGCCTTGACTATCTTTTCTCTCAACCAGTACCTGGGAATTTCCCAATAATTAATTTATTGTTATGAAACTGAAACTGAAACTAAACTGTGCATCACCAGCAGAAACTATGACGGTTGGTGCTGTGAACTGAGAGCGGCTGGTTGGCGGGTCGAATCTCGAACAGAAACTTAGGGAACGAAAATCTAGAGAGTCTGAAACTTCCAGCAGTAGACGACTTGAAGCAGCAAACAATCTTGAACACTATTATAATCGTATTAGAAAAAATCTTTGCTATCAGGACTAGCAGCAAGGGTAGCGCCGTGCTGTTGCAGTGTCGCTGCTGTAGTAGTAGTAGCAGCAGCAGCCGTAGTAGTAGTAGTAGTAGTAGTAGTAGTAGTAGTAGTAGTAGTAGTTGTTGTTGTTGTAACAACAGCAGTAGCAAGAGCAGCAGCAGTGGCATAAATTGTAGAAATGGTTTAGATATCTAGCTTAAATAAATAAGAATCATGGTGTCCAATAAACGACCCTTTTAATTAAACTCACAGTATTTACGATGATAAACACGATTATGAAGAGTACCAAAAAGAAACACGTAACATCGTGAACTCTGTATTTGAGACATTTTGTTAAACAGGAAAATATAAAATATTCTTACCTGTCGCTCCAATGATCTTTCGTCACTAGATCTATCCATCTTCGCTGCTGATGCCACTCTCAAAGCAATCAAAATACTTTTACACAGATGTTAAGTTTCTAAGTAGAACTAAAATAGCGCCGAGACGCCCGAGAGTAGATATAATCTAAGCTAAGCTTCTGGTAAACTGATGAAACCAGTAGGCTTACTGCTGAGTAATTGAGCAATCTGGAAGTTGTGGGAGATTTTGTCTATCTAGGCGGCGACCTGTCACGCGACACTTGGGCCTTATGGTCCTTTCAGACGTGCAGTTTCTCGGTTCTTCATCGAAACAAATCATAAGCCTCCATCGACTCAGTAAATCAAACTCTGATTAGTTCATCAGAAAAGTCTCAAGATTCTCTTTGCGCTTGCCTCACCTATTAAATACGTTCGATTTAGAATAAGCGGATAAAGAGTAATTTATTTATCAAGATTAACAAAACCGATGCAACCAGGGCGATTTCAATTCCATCATTAAAAAATTTATATTTTAAAAAGAACATTGGGAGCATGAATTCGACGATGCCTACCAAACTTACACAGAACGGGGATGTCAGAACTTTATTATTGCACATACCAAATCAGGAGGAACTATTAATAATAATCTCCATTGGTTGACATAGGTAGGGAGCAGGGCGATGGGATTGAACCCAGTACCTCCATGTTGGAATCTATGCGTTCTACCTGCAAGTCAAATTATTCCCGTTTATTCTTCATCAAATAATTATAAGCTCGCAATGTAAATCTCATCAACCATCCATTTCAGTATCGACAGGTGGCCAGTTGGACCTTCCGTCTGGATGGAGCTTAACATTGTATACTAAAAATAGATAAACCTGTCATGCGCATAAACCTAGTCCAATGTGTATCGACCCCGGTTCCCAGAACGGCTGGCTTTCCAAGAAAACGTAACTATGAGTGAAATTTGCCACCTTGTGGAGTTACTACAAAATCGTAGTGGCTCAAGACATGGATCTCAAACTGCCTCCCAACGTTTTAGTATGAAAACTATACAATGTTAGAATGCCCCAACATAATGAAAAAAAAAAAAAAAAAGAAGAACAACAGCAGCAACAACAAATAAGAAACAACAAGATTGGAGTAGGCCTAACACCCAGTGTCAGCAACATAAACAGACAATCAAATTAATGATTTTCTCCATTTCATGAGAGAACCACACACCATGAGTGAAGAGGCAAAAATGAAAATGAAAACTTAGCTGGTAAATAGCACTGATAGGCCCAGCAGGAAGTCACAAGCAATGCAACGGGATTTCAGATTACTTATACTATTTAAATGTTGTGTCACTAGTGGGGGGGGGGGGGGGGGAGGGGAGGGGAGGTAGTGGGAGGGGGAGGAGAGAGAGAGAGAGAGAGAGAGAGAGAGAGAGAGAGAGAGAGAGAGAGAGAGAGAGAGAGAGAGAGAGAGAGCAGTACATGCATTTGAAGTATAGGTGCATATACATATGTAGCGATTTCACAACAGGTGTCTAGTTGAGGTCGAGACTTACTCAAGGTCCAAGCAATGATTGACACGAAGATCAGCATTGACAATGATGTAAAAAAAAAAAAATAATAATAATAAATAAATAAATAAATGTTGCGCCGGATGTGAATTGGTGCATTTCGCAATTTCAGTTGTCTCCACTGTTTTAGACTGTAACACACTATCTTGATAGTGTCTATTTTTGTGGCAAAGTTGACATTGTAATTAGTGTCATTTTTTGTAAGATTACTCCGTCACTTAAAACCCAACTTTTCCAACACACTGTTCTCTCTCTCTCTCTCTCTCTCTCTTTCACTCTTCGGCTTCTTCTAGTTATTATAGGCCCATGTGCTTACCTGTTACTGTTAGTTACTCTTGCTTATCTAATGTGCGTCAGCCATTCAGTCAATATACGTGGAATTGTGAATTTAGGCCCTCTTGCTGGATCCGCTTCTGCCTTCCATTCTTCCCCCGTTTCCTTCAACCAGTCATTAGATTTTACTTTTGATTTGCAATACATTTTTTTCAGTAAGTCTAATTTAGAAAGCTTTTCTGTAAGTTTTAATATAATTGGCAACATTTATCAATTGTTCATAAGGATATAATAATTGGCACATTGTAAAGGTTGTGGATCAGTGCTCTTTTTAGTCCCTCACTGAAATTACATGATCATGATGTATAGGAATACGATCACCTTTATATAATGTGTATGTACATGTAAGAATCTGTTTTTTTTTTTTTTCAGAACTCCTGTTATTTTTTTTATTACATAACTGTGTAACGCAAGTTAGGAAATAAATGAATGTATGTGCATAATTAAAAATAAACTTCGCAGTTAAGTGAATTGGAAAAAAGGGACTAGTGTGGACACCACATCAACTGTATGAAAGTAGTCATAAGTGGTGAAGAATTTTATAAAATTAATACACAATATAGCAATAGAGAATCTGTTTCTTAAGTGCGTCCCGATTAAAAAAAAAAACATTATAAGATGCTTATATAACAACTCTGAAAAAATAAATGTATTAATCTTACTTGAAAAAACCTTTGTACAGGCCTGAAAGACAGGTTCCCTAAAAAGTGTCATCTTTATTCAATCCTCAACTACAGATTAAAAACTGTGGAAAGTCACCTTAATTTTACAGGTCTTGGTTTACAAAACAGATTTACCACACATTATTTAAGTTTCCAATGTTACCATTTTTGTAATTAGAGCTTAGTTAAAGTAGAACATACTGTGGGTTTTTAACACCATTTATTGATTGCATGTTAACCCATACATGCAAGTTTTTATTTAGTTTTTAATGCATAAAATTATATGTTTTGTTTTCATGGTAACACTAATTATATTGTAGTACTTTACGGTGATAATGTGTACAAATACTTATATTCGGTATATAGGATAATATTAAGTGCTTCCAAAGCAAGAGGTTCGTATTCGTGCCCAGCTGTGAACGCCCATGTTGTTGTTTTTTTGTTTGTTTCTTTTTTTATTTCTGGTTGGGTTGAAGTCATAATGAAGTGACAGCTAAGCCTTAAGTACCCTGCACTGGGGTCCCATCTGCAACATAGCCCTCTTGCTGACGCCAGGCGTTAAGAAACTAACCTTTACTTATACATGTATTCAGGTAACATTCTTTTGAAAAAAAAAAAAGTAGTTTTTTTTAACATGCTTGATTGTATTTTTAAATATGATGAGCTTTGAACTACATGCTCAAAGCTGCTATGCAAGTGTTGTTTTTATACTCTAACTTTGTTCCTTTAGAGAAATTATGTACAATTGTAAAGTGTTTGATTTTCCACTACTGACCAGTTTGGCAGTTTTAGTTAAATAGTTGACATTTGATAAACTGTATCTAAAACTATCCTTTATGTTTAACGGTAAAATTTGTGCCAGTCCACGATGTCCCTGAAAGATTCTCATAAAATGTGCTGTATACCAAAACAAATTACAAGAATGAAAAAGTATAACCCTAAAACACACACACACACATATGAGCTTTTCAATTAGATAAATTTGTAATAATAATAATAACAGAAAGATAAAAACATAGAGTAGATGACATGAAAAAGGTAATAAATAGACTAGAGTGATTGCTTTTTTCCAATATATAGATATTTCTATTTGAACAGTATAGAGCAAGTGTATTCAAAAGCATGGCAAATACATATCATATAAAGCATAAGTATCAGAGCAACTCAAAACCTCATCTTTCACTTAAAACCTGAGAAACTGTAAGATCCCAGTTCACCATACATGCATACACAGAAAATATGAGGCCTCTTTAACTGAGCCTATCTTACACAATTTTACGACACCTTTATACTTTATCTCTTAAAACAACCATACAAAGAAGTATTTGTAACAATAAAAAAATAAGAATTATTTAAAAAACAAACAATAAGGTTAAAAAGTTAAAGTTTGACAGTATCATTGGCTGAAACTTTTTCTTTCAAGTGCCACAAGAACGAACAACCATGGTGAATTAACATGCACTTTTCCTCACCCTGACAAACTAAGCTGTCATAATTATATAACTGAATCTCCCTCTTCCTTTAAAATATAATTATAGCTCTAAAAAGTACACAGCCACAAAAATATATATGTAACATGAAAAGTTAAAAAGATATTGAGTATGATATCAGCTGGGCATTCGATCAATACCCAACAGTAAACTGAGATCATTCTGTTTACAGAAGATGCAATATTAAATTTATGCAGTTCAATCATAGGGTTTATGAATTTGGAAAGGGGAAAGGAGATGGTTATGATTTGTGTTAAGCACAAAAACAACAAAACCTTCTAAGGCACAAGTAGTGACAACTTTCTATAAGGCGACTAGATACTTGTAAATGTAACTAAGAGAGAGAAAAAAAGGATGCATCCAGCTAATACAACAAACCGTGCCAAATCTTTTCAGAAGCAAGCAACTTTAAAGAGAAGCAAGACTTACATTGCGTCTGGATATTATTTTATTTTCCAAAAGTTTTTCACTTCTCAATGATATTCTCTTTTATGGCTTCAACTACACCTAGATTGAAACGCTCTTTTATTAATTTTGAGTCAAAGATTTTAAAACTATACTTAGAAAACTAGAATTTTGAGATCAGGCTTCACTGAGACTGTCATCAAATACACAATCATTGCAATGCATTCAACTTAACTTTTAAATGTTTATACAGGTAAAGTTTTATCATAATAATTTCTTTAAATCAAAACTTGACACAATGTAAGTAGAATTACACATGTAAATTCAAATACAAGTGTCGTAAAAGATACAACATTGAAAAGCTTTAGTTTATGAAAAAATAAATCAATTAACATGAATTATACTAAAAATTGCAGTATTATTACTAATAACTAATAAGTAATATCTACCTTGATTTTCTAAAATGAACAATCATAAATCTTTTCTTACGAACTTTATTCAGTATTTGATGTTTGTCATGAACTAGCAGCTTCTGATAGGTTTTGTTCTTTTTCTAATTTGAGAATCTTGTTTTTTTTTCTTCTCATATTTCTTTATTAGTTAATATAGTTTTGTTTAAAAAAAAAAGCTCTTCGAGACAAACCTTAGGTGCTGCACGATGATTTCAAAATGACTAGGGTATCAGCATAAGCAGCACAGAGTTCATTAACTCACTTGTTTTTGTTAACTCTGTAAAAAAAGGACAAACTCTATAATAAGCTTAAGAAAAAAAAGGGCAGCATATTAAAATCCCGCATCATATTCTCTCTTGTTTCTTTTGATTTTATCAGAAGGGTCATGAAATGCGTGGACCATTTTGTGAAGTAGTAAATATGTTAAAGAATTAAAGACAATCACTTGCTATTTAAGAGGAAAAATTACTGCCCCAGGGATGCTCCAGATATTGACTTGTATGGTCAAACGATAACGAATGTCTTTCAAAGGACACTCAGAATCCTTCTCTTTAGTACATTGTAAATAATTATATTACAATTCCGAGAGAAAAAATATTGATATCAGGTTCATATAATGAAAATTGCAACTGATGAGAAATATTCTATCATAACAATGGCACCAATAATACAAAATACTACTGTAAAGGTTGTATGTTTTGACTTGAATGTCATACTCATATGTAATGGTTTATGGTTAGTGAGAATAATTAGCTCATAGCTGTACATAATGTGGAGTCTTTTTAAAATCAGATTTCCCAAATGAACAAAAATAATGAGCACCAACAGTGAAAGAATAGAGTTAATATAAAGCGCCAAGAAAAAAATGTTGCTGTTGTTCATCTCTAGGAGAAACTTTTTGATTAAAACAAATACATGTAAAAGGAATGCCAAAGACCCATTGTGTCAACTCTGGTTAAATAAAGGGGTACAGAAATTGTTATCTGAATGTACAGAGAGCTGAAATTCTTTATTCAAGCTTGTTTTGAATTTAGAAAGTCTTCTCTAAAAATTTTATCAAAGGGGTCTGATTTCACAGACTAACAAATCTAGACTAGAAAATTTGCTGAAGAAAACAGGGGCAGAGCACAAGTTGGCTTGATAAAAAGTCCCCGATGACACAACTGAATCCTTTCTTGAACTTGCTATAGAGTTAACCACCTTTGCATTGGCCTAGCTAGTGTCTTTTCTCAGCTGAAAATATATCTTGATTTTGTTGATATTCTAATTTGCATTTTCGTCCATGTTATCTATGTTTTAACGATTAGCATTGCATCATGTTTCCTTCTATGTGGACTAATTTTCTTTCACATTTTTTCTTTGTTAATCAGGAAAAAAAGAATCAATACAATGATTTGACTAGCAGCTTTTGCTCTAGCTCGGCCTTATCCTCAACCCATATAGCTTGCACTAACTTGTAACCATCTGGTGTGTGCTGGATAGGCAAAACTTGTAGTACAAGTACATTGAAATTAATCTAGTCAAAACCATGCATGAGATTATTTCATGTACAAAACATACAGCCAAAAAATGTGTCACACCCGAAAACAATAAATAAGTTAAAATGGGTTGTGCATCTAATACAAATGCTGCACCGTGCTTGATTAACTTATACATATTACATGATGCGCATATTCACAAGGATTCATCTTAATATGTACCAATTTCCCCAGCTTTCGTATATAATAAATATATTTTGTTGATGAAACATTCATATAATAGGATAAAATGTATGTTTCACTAAATATGACATTACATAGAATCATGATAAGAGATTTAGGAAACATTGAAGCCATGCAATTAAAATCTAACCGGAATATGCTTCTTTTTTTTTCTTTCTGTTTCTTGTTTTAAAGATAGAAAAGAGATCCTTTCCTAGTTTTAAAATAAAAAGGCATTATTTTTCCTGGAAGAGGAGGGAGGGGGTGGCAGGGTCTTGTTAGACCCTGGATTTGATACCGGATCAGGTTGCCTGGTTCCCTACTGGTTAGGTCAGTGCCAGAATTATGAGTCTGGCTGAGACAGAAGTCCTGGTATCCCTGCCTGTATTTGTGCGACAATACATAAAAGTCTATAAGACTTAAAAACTGCCTGTAGCAGTTGACGGATGTTAAGGAACAAAAATAAGACTTTTGTTTACAATGGTACAGAGGTAACATTTCTGTCATTACTTAAAGTCTTCACAAAGTTATTTCATAAATCATTTTCAAAATCTATTTCAAAAGACTAAGGAAACATATGACACAAATTTAGAAATAATTTCAAGAACTGGTTTCCTTATCACACATCATTAGAATTAATAGGGCAGAGATGGGTTTTTCAAAGAGCAAATTAACAGTCAAACTATTATTTCACAAGACCTTTTACACTTTTTAAAGGGAAGTCAATTTTCAAAAACACTATTCAGTACTATATAATACGTGAATAAAATAAAATTCGATCTTTACACTTTTAGTTGATCGTTGTTTAATGGTGGGAAGACAGTGAAATAGGATACAAAAATACTGCTTAGTTGAAGCTTATGTAAGAATACCATAACATTACTTTGGTGGCATAATGCATATTACAGAATTTATACATAACAAATAACATTTAATACCACAAGCAGATATACAAATGATCCAATTCAAATCACTTCTGCTCCCTGTCACGGACTAAACAATGCCTATACATGACTGTTATGTGAAGGATCTGTTTGTTGCTGCAGCTGTTCCCTCCTCTCTCTCAAACGATTCTCATACCAGTCGTGATCCTCAGCCTTAAGGCACCAGGGTGTGAAATCAACATCACATGCAAGATAAGTATTTAAAATGGTGACCGGAGATGAGTCCACTGTTAGGCGCCTTATACTGTCGACTTTGTAATCCAATGAAGTGAGGCCTGTTTGTTTATCCAGCCGCCTTGTTTTCTGAAAGTAGAATTTCACAGTTCTTGAACGCTTCTACTTTTAAAAATAAAATTTGCATTAAAAAAAAATGGCTCCTATTTTTACTCTTGCATAATAAAAGGAAGAAAAGGTAATAAAATCATATGTCTGCAGTCTTGATATAGATAATTGCCAGCAATAAGTTTCTGAATCATCCCTACTGCTCTAGATGAGCCATGTAAGTTAGGATGCCATCTAGTTATTCTGCATAAGGACATTGGTAGTTATATTTACTCATTCTAATTAAAGAGCAAAGCTGTTCCCATGCTTTTAACAGAGTGTTGGAGAACCAAGAATAAAGGCCCTGATTGTACTAGGTATATGGCATTTGAAAGGTTGGTTGAGATTATTTTCCCCCCGCACTTTACTGTTGCCAAGTCTCAAGGGCCACAGCTACCCCTTCCGTGCTGGGTGACACAGGAAGTCCGGAAAAATGAATCCTAGCCAGGAATAGAGCCCAGAACCTTCACAAAGGTAGCCTAATGCTCTAATCATTGCGCCAGAGGCACCATCCAATTTACTAAGTACTACATAAATTAAATGTTCTAAGTAGATAAATTTAAAGCACAAGTGACAACAAGCAAATAAAGGTTGTAACATACCTCTCTTTGGTCAAAAAATTTGTCATAATCCCTCTTCCGCTTTTTCCTATCATGTATGTGCTTGAAGGTTTTAATTCCTGAGGTCAAATTACCTGGTCGGCTCAACTATAAACAGGAAAAAATGTTTTCAAATTTTGAATTTTAAAAGGCAAGTGTGTTAAAAAAAAAAAAAAACACATTTTGTGTACACAGTATAAAAGACGTAGGGTAAAAAAAAATTGAATGTGTGTTAAAGATTATAAACGTTTTTTCTTATTTAAACAATTTTCGTATACTACCATGCAATTATGTCGATACATATAACATTGTAAATATGATAATAGTGAAGGTTTACTTGTTTTGACCTCCAGGGGATGATCAATTAAAGACCTGCAAAACAAAGTGCATGTACATATATGGAGAAGAAAGACAAATTCTTAGTACAAAAATAAAAAAAACAAACAGGAGGGTGGTACGCACTGTCAGATCCAAGTCCTATTTATTAAGATATTAGTTATTAATTATTTAAGGACTTCTCTGAACCAATCTTTGGTTACAACAGAGCACTGTTGGTACAATATCTGGTTGTTTTTTTTTACAATCAGAAATCTGACTGACCACTTTTAGAAAACTTGAACATGCCTCACAAATTCCGATAATGTCTGCTTCATAGTAAGCTTCCTTTTTTTCTTCTGTCAGCCTGTGATTTACATTAATATTAATAATAGTAATAGTATAATAATAATAATAATAATAATAATAATAATAAGTGCAGTAATTTTTGTTGAGTTACATAATAATAATAATAATAATAATAATAATAATAATAATAATAATATTAACAATAATAATATATATAATGATTATGATAAAAAAATCATAATGGCCATAGGAAATATGTGTGTCTTAATAAAAAAGCAAAGTACAGATTTAAAATATCTGCCGTCAAAATTATTTTTTTTAGTTCACTTTATTCATGAAGTATTATGACACGAAAATCAACCAATTAATAATACATTTTCCTTACCTTTAACTTGGCTTTTCTCATTCTCACAAAGAACTCATCATCCTCCCTTCCCCAACCCCAATATTTATTGGACAATCCATTTAACTGAAAAATAAAAATTTTTTAACAACAGCAACATCAAAAATAGAAAATATAGTGGTGAATTAGGAAGACAGGACTTATAATCTCAATATGGAAAATTATCTTCCTAATCAAAATTCAGATCATGTACCAACTTTAGCAAAAAAGGGTGTACAATAATGCCTTGCAGACTGTTATATAGTGAGTGATTAAATACAGGATACCCCTTGCTAAGCATTCCAAACAAAAGGGTTTAAAAAAAAAAAAAGGGATTTCCCTAACCTACATAAGGGGTTTTCACTAGGGAATGTAAAATCTTTTATTGTCGTGTCAGTGCTCGTTGTTTTCCTTACAAGTATCTTTTGAGCCGTTTTGTACAAAAAAAAATGAGCAACATGAAGCGATCTAAGCTCCCAAAAGGAATGAACTCTAGCAAACAAGCTAGGTTTAGTGCACAATATGTGATGGATAGTTTTGATTCATTCTTAGAATTAGACATAGGTTTGAGTGATCCATAACCAGAAAGTGAAGTAGAGTCAGTTTCAGATGATGAATTTTCTAGATCTCGTAAGGACAAAGTAGCTGAGCCTAGATCTGGACCCAGCCCTAATGAGGAAAGGGGGCGTGTCTAACGAGGAGATGGAAATAATGTAGGTCTAAATCTAGATCCAAATAACGTCAAGTTGCTATCTCTTCTTTATGTTTCTGTTGTCAAACGAATAAGTAATCTTCCACACACAAAAAACCTGCCCACATTGTCTGCTTTGACACACACCTGTCCTGATCAAAACAGGAGCCCAGGTAGAGAGATATTTTACTTTTTTAGGCTCAGGATCTCAAGGCTCGAAGAGTTATGATAAACTATGGCGTTATAGACTATTTTTGAAGTACCACATCCCTATATTTTAACTTTATATAGTCATTTTGTAAGTAAAAACTGAGACAAAATAAAATTGTAGGCTGTTTCCAAGATATTTTTCTTCTAAGCGGATTCCACTGTAGATTAAAAAGAAAAAATTGAATTTGGTTACCTTTTCAAAGTCTTTGCTTTGCAAGAGTAGAATACCACCGACAAATGTTTTATAGTGGTACAAGGGATGGAGATGGGGTGCAGCAAGGTGAAGAGGACCATCCTCAGGGAAGTCATAACGCAGTTCTTCATTTAAGGGAAGGAGATCTACATCATGCATAGCAATATAATCACAGTTGCCCCGGGTCTCCAAAAATCCAACATTTATGAGAGAAGCTCTGTTAAATCTGAAAAATTAAAGCAAAATGAAAGAAAGGATTCATTTTAAGGAATCAAGTCATATTAAATTATATAGGAATAAAAATCAAAGTATCTATGAAGCACTCAGATGTTTTTTAATCAAGTAAAGAGCCCAAATTATTGAAGGTTTAATCACTTAAAAAAAAAAAAGATTCAAAGCTAGAAAACATTCATTTATACACATGGAATTCACTTTCCATACCTAAATTTGTCTAGTTGGTTGATAACTACCAACTCATGGGCAATGTTTTGCCTCAACAAAAATTTGTTCATATGTGGCACAAACTCCATAAGTTCCTCAAATCTGTCTCTGAATGGAACCAGTACACACATTGAATGGTTGACACCTTTGACTTCTTTGTGAGGATCTCTTGCTGGTGAGACAAATTGTTTAAAAAAAAAAAAAATTAATTAAGAATACTGAAAATCTTAATTGAGCTTTACTTGGATAAAATTGTGAAAGAAATATCTTGTCACTTTATCATAATTTTATCTGTACAGTGCTTGTATAAATGATGTTATAGCTTAGCATAATTTACAAGTGGCATTCTACATTTTTTTTTTTTGCATGCACAAAAGCACAAAACTTTTGTTACAAGCGTAAAATTATTGTCACAAGTCACAATTGATTTTAATACTAGCAAAACCAGAAATCATAACCTTTTAGGAGCTATAAGAAATTATAAATAAGAATGCAGCAATGAAAGAGATTGAGAACACAAACTTTGCCAACGAGAGACAAAAAAAAGCTTTTAATTTCATTCAGAGCAACATGTGGAATCAAAAATATGTTGCAAGACATCTTGATATAGTTTAGAATAATAAAATATATTCCATAATAATTATAGCGCACTTCCATGAACTATCATGCTCAATGCGCATAACAATTTTCATTATCACGATTGCAAAAGAAAAAACAACCATTTATGTTGACACAATTCAGTATTACATTCAAAAGTCACAAGAGGTATTTACAACATTCACAGGTTAAATTTTAATCATCAAAAAGGTAGAACTTCAGCACGTGTTAAAAAATGTCCATGGAAGGTGCCTCCCTTATGTTTTGGTGAAAGTTGTTCCATAGTTTTGGATCAAGAAAGTAAAAATATAGCTGAACTGTTGATTTATAATTTCTATTAGGTACAACAAGGATGTTTTGTATACATCAGCTGAAGATCTAAGTTGCATAGATCAAGTACATACATCTCTAGACAGCCAGAGATAAATGTAGGGGTCATCTGATTTCAGAGGCATTAATAGCAAATTATGCACAGCTTGTACAGTATCTTTTTTTAACAGGCAGCCAATATGAATGGCAATAACTTCCAAAAATCAAGAGGCAAGTTCATTTAAATTGCCTTGCTTGCAATGCTGAAGAGTTGCAATTAGCTGTGTTAAATGAGAGAATCACACTATACATTAAGGCATATATAGAAACTAAGACCTTCTCTCCACTGGAGACTGTATTAACAGCATCTATTTGTTCAGTTCGTTAAAATATAATATATATGCAAATGAAAATCGTGTTGGAATTGGAAGTCTGACTAAGATTGTAAACATTATAATTATCATGCCTAAAATTCCCACTGTCAGTATCAAAGTTTAAAATAATGAAGCAGATGGGTGGGTAGTTGGATCTTAAAGCATTGCAATTATATTTTTTATTTTTTAACAATACCCAAATCATCAACAAAAGTTTACCACTTTTCAATTGTAATGTGGAAGTTGGAAATTTTCTTTCTAAGCCTTGCTTTCCGAGGTTTAGCAAAGAAAATTATAACATTTAGTTTTCACCTTAACAATTGTAAATTCACTGCATTTACGTAAGGCTTGTATTTAGAGAAATATAAATGTAAAACAAAAGCTTAAAAAAACATTGTAACTTGAAAAAAAAAAAAAAGAATCATAGAGTGGAATTCGTTAAAGATTTAAACTTCTTGGGAACAGCAAAAATGTGTTTTAATTCTATGTTTATTATTGATTGTGACTGTAAAGAAAAAGAAAAGAGAGAGCGAGAGAAAGAAAGTTAGTGAAGTGGAAAGCTTGTAGCCTTCAACAGGGTTTAGAAATTAGATGCTTAAAAACAAATTCCACTGTACAATGCATGCTCTTGTTTTTCTACATAATTATGCAAAAAACATGCTCAACGTTTTATAAGAACCCATGTTTGAGAAAAGAGTGTTGCTGATTTAAGTTGTGATCCAACCATCCATAAGATCTATCTCCCTTGAGCTTCAAAGACTCAAGTGCAAAGCAGTAGGCCTATTTATAAATCTAGATCTAAAATGTATTTTCTTCAATTCACCTTCACTGTTCTTAGACCTTCCAAGTATGTCTGTTCCCTTGTTTTGACAATCACATCGGACTTCTGATGCCAGTAAAGAGCCATCAAGTACTAGAGACACACCCCAAAACATAGCGATGGTCAAAGTGCACAGAAGGCCTACGAATAAGAACCGCAGCCTCAGGCGGGCTAATTTTACTGCCATAAGTTTTATAATTTATACTCATTTTATATCATTAAAGTGAAATTTGTACGACTAGATCTGTAAATTTAGATCTAGTTCATGATATTTGTTTATTTAGGCCTACCCATGGACCTCACATGATAGATCCAAAATTTAGATCTATAATTATGTTATTAAGAACTTCTAGACCATGGACCATGGCTTTCAAAACTCATCATTGGATGGTGTACTAGATCTAGATCTAGATTAAGATTCTAAATTTAAAGATGATTGTTTAGATTTGTATTACGAATTCGGAATCTAAATCACGCTTGTGTAGACAAACTTTACTAAGTATACGTATGATATCAGTTTACATTCTTTTTTTTATCTATACTTTATAACGCATTATTAATTCCTAAGTGTTTAAGCTTATATTGCATGTTTCATTAGGGCAGAATTCAGTATTCACCACAGCTATTCTTTGGTGTTCACGTATAAAATGCACATTTTTAGTTGCCAAATAGCAACAGGCAGTCAAGCGGTCTACAAACTGTTATTTTTGTGAGAAAATAAAGAAGAACTCCTTTTAGATTTCCGTGACGGTGTAAATCAAAGATAAGATTTAATTTCTTTTTATTATAATAGATTTCTGTGTGAATTGAAGGAGAATATTCGAACACACAAAAGCATTCTTTTTCGTCGGTATTTCTGGTCTTTGTATTTATCACATATTTTTAATAAACAACAACAATATTTTTACCTGGACGATGGGACATAGTCAAGGCGTGGTCATAGTCAAAGAGTTAAATTATAGGCCTACAGTATTAACAGGATAATCTCTTTGGTCATAGTTAATTTTGACGTGGACAAATGACAAACGAAATATTTCAAAATGCGAAGAAGTAGGACTGCATCTAAAACCAATGTAGTAGTATTAAATTAAAGATCTTATATAATAAGTAGGCCTAGATGTCGTAGCGCAGAGGACTAAGATATTGCCGATGTTCAAGGAAATCGCTTCACTCGTTAAAATCCACACTCACCGCCAGCGACGTTCTCATTATGAGTGAGTTTGTTTTACAGCACGTCAGCACGGCAACGGCTATATTGTGCCCATGATGTCCTAAGCCAGTTAATGCAATATATATTAGTAGCAGCGGTGATTCCTTTATATCTCGGAGTGGTAAAAGCACAAACATTGTGTATAAAAAGGTTGGTAGGATTATCACAGTTAAATTTTATTATGCACACCAATGTCCTTCAGATACCTCAATAGACTCTGATGACTAACATTCTCTTTAATGGTTTAGAAGCAAGGTACAGCATTCTTTACCGATGAAAACGTGGACAGTCAACCAGAATGACAGTTGCATGTATGACACTGTGGAGGCTCTTCACCTCTCAGATGGAAGACGTGGGTAAGATAGCAATGTCCCAGTCGGAGTCGATCGAGTGGGCCTACCACCGTTTTCTATCCTGAGACACTACCGCCCAATGACCTCATTGATGTGGTTGAACACAGCTGAACACAATGTAGTTTGTTGTTTGTCAGGTTATTCCATCGCGACGCCCAGTTGTTTCTTATAAATCTGTAGATATCATTGGCTTCGCATCTGATGCAGGTATCTGCACTTGAGTAGGCTTAGGTTCCAATTCGAGCCCAATTTTGTCGAGCGCATCAGCCATTTCAATTCCTTCAATTCCAATACGACTGGGGATCCAATAGAGAGTAATTTTCTGACCATTTTGCTGCAGATCATGAATTTTCTCAATATTTGAAAAATGTTCGGATTTTTCAGAATTTTGTTATGCAGGAGATCTGGGCCTGCGGCTGTCTCCTTCAGAACTTTAACTTAAGGCAGGAGTATAATTCGTTTATAGCGAATGCTTTGTTGTAATCTTCAAATCAGTCTGGGGAGAAGTCAACCGGTTTCTCCTAGGACTGCTCTTAAAGTTTTGAAATGTAGGGGAGTAGTGATGGTTGGAAGAGTTCTGGGCAATGTGATCCATCGATTTTGTGTTAGGTGTTTTCATGGAGAGGGGATAATTTTTACTTGCACTTTCTAACCGAAATCCATACCTTCCAGAGGGAAGTGTCTTTGTTAATGTTTGAGATACATGTATATTGTTTCCATGATTGTCGCTTTTGCAGGCGTATTGTACGCCGATCTACCGCACGTTGCTTTCTAAAAATAGCCAAATTATCTACAGAAGGATTTGCCCTAAAAGCTAGGAATGCTTTTCCCTGGCTGAATTGCTAGTCGGCACCCGTCCGTCCGGTTGTCGAACCAAGGTCTGTCTTTTCGTCAAACCGTAGAGGTCTGAGGGATCGTTCTCTTTGCAAATTGCAATAATGTATCGCTAAATTTAATTGCTGTCTTGGGGAGATTTTTGTGGAGATATATAATCTGTAATACAATCAGACTGAAAAGCGGGTCAGTCCACCCGAATGAAATTCCACCGTTTGGGATGAGAAGATCAATAGGAAAGAGGTAAGAGCCGTGAATTCTATCGAGAGTTGGCCAAGAGTAGTCAAGAGGGAGATAGAGAGAGGGAGAGAGAGAGGGGGAGAGAGAGAGAGAGAGAGAGAGAGAGAGAGAGAGAGAGAGAGAGAGAGAGAGAGAGAGAGAGAGAGAGAGAGATGGGTCGACGAGCGTCAGATATAAAATAGAAAGAATGCCGTTGGCAGGATGGCAGTAACTGAACGAGCCATCGTTCAGGAAAAAGAACTCAGACTCAGAGAGTCACGGGCCCACATTGAGTTATGGGCGTTAAAGTCTCTCATAAGAACCACAAGGGAAGGGTGTTAATCAATAAGGTCCGTGATATCAGAGCAGGAGTCTTGAGCTGAAGGTGGAAGATACACCAAACAGAGAGTGAAAGATTTCCTAAGTCACGCGGACTGCTACCGCTACAGTAGAGTGGAGTTGAGAGAAACAGGTCTCTGAGGTACAGTATTTTTCATAAAGATAGAAGTACGTGTACCGCCGTTTAGACCATCCGTACCACCGCTGTGGTGAGGATAGGCAGAGATGCCTCGGATGTTGAAGTCTAAGTTTTTTGGTTAATTTTGTTTCTTGAAGGCCATCTGCAGCGACATTATGTTTTAACATAATGCGTTGCAGTTCAGGATAGTTGGCCGTGAGACCTATACAGTTCCACTGTACCAATTGAGTAGTAACTCATTAAAAAAATTACTTCTTACAGCCTGGTCGGCAGGTTTCTTCCCTTAACCATCCGCTCCAAAATGACTTCTAGAGTGAAGGGGCACTGGATGTGCGGTTCTTTATTCCTAAATTTTAGGGAAGGGGGATTTAAGGGGAAAAGGGCGGGGGACAACGGGGAATCAAGGGGGGGGGGGTCATCACCAAAGATGGTGACAAGGGAAAAGGAAGGATGGGGAAAGAGGAAGGCTCCGATGTTCGGGAGATATATTTGAGGACGGAGAGAGCGGTGGCACATCTTTCACCTCCATTCCTCGACTGTCGGTGAACGCCTCAAAACGATTTGAAGTTGCCAAAGGGGCTCGCTGCTCAGATGCAGGTGATGTCCTAGGCTTGACCTTAGGTCAAGATTCTGCTGTCACGTGTGACTTTTTCGGTTCGACTGGATAATCTTCGTTGTAGGACTTTTCTGCTTGGGGTTTGGCAGGACTTTGTGTTTGCCCTGTCGCTGCCCTTCGGAAGCGCCGTTTGAGCAGTCTTTGTCCGAACATTGGTGGATTTGGCGTAGGTTCGACTCCTAATGTTTGGATCAAGTTTTACTACTACGGCCGCTCTGGCCTGTGCAAAGGTACCACCATGCTGGGCTTTGTACCGCTGAATCGCCCCTTCTTCTTTCCACTTGGGACATTCTTACGAATCTGCCGCATGTGGGCCATAGATTTTCCGACAGCTGGGATCGACTTTACAGTCTTTCCTAGCTTGCCCTCCCTTACCACAGCGCCTACAGTGCGTTTAGTTATGGTCAAAGCGATGGCATTTAAAACAGCGCATCGATCTTGGTATGTATGGGGTAACCCCACTTTCAACGATGTTGGTGGCGACGTCAAGTCAAAGTTAACTTAGGTAAGGACGCTTCAAGGTCGCGAGCTCTAACCACACCCTTGGAGCTGGTCAGGCTCCAATGAGCTTTCACAGTCACGGGGATCTTAGCAAAAGTTTCAACTAAAAAACACTGAGTTTTGCCACCTTCTTTTCAACATCGATGATCACCAAGAATGGTGAACAGCTGGTTTTGGCAGTGGCACCCAAAAGGGTTGGGACATCTACTGCCTTCCGTTTGCTTGATCCGGATGACACACCCGCTCCACCCGAAAATGGCTTCTTAAACAAGTTGGGAGTTAAGGTGGTCTGAATTTAAAGTAAAGGTTCCATAGAGAATAGGAAGAGAGGTTCTGCCCCGGGATTCCCCACCCGCCATAGAGCCCAACAATGGAACACTGCACGCATAACATAGAAGGAATGCTATAATTGACACTAACCAGAAAGACACGAAAAGCCGATTGAGCAGTGTGGACCACATGACCCACCCGCCTGGGTGGCGCTGTGGCCCTGTGGTAGAACATCGGCTTCCGATGCAAAAGGTCCATGGTTCGAGCATTGGCGATTTCGCTCCCTACTGGTTGGGTCGGTGTCAGTTTAATGTGACCCGCTGAAACAGCTGTCATAGTATCCCCGCCCTGTCTCGTGTGTGGCAGCACATAAAATTGTCAGACGTCAGTCTTGGTGCCCGTCCACAATATATCCTATATAGTGCTGTTGTTGGACCAACTCAACTCAACGCCCACCCGCCTTGGACCAAGGAGCGGGCCAAAGTGATTATGTTGGTGAGCACAGTGTCAGGGAGATCAGAGTAGCTATGGCGGCTCCCATGTCTTTTTACACTGCTGGCCTACGCGTTTTAAATATCTTTAGATCTTTGTAACACGGACTTTGTTGACTTCCGCAAGTAGCCTACATCTATCTGTGTCTGTGTGAGGCTGTGAGAGCCTCAGTGAGAGAGACATAGTATGAGACTGAGCTCTTAGTGGGTTGATCGTTTGAATATAGATCTAGACTACAAGTTCTAGATCCCAGATACTACGACGTGTAGCAAATGATAATAAAACAGAAAAACAAGTTGCTATTGAGTCCAGGTAAATCCAAATCTTTAGACGCTCAGACATGATGATCTAGATCTACGTATCCAAACGGCTGTCTGTACGCGTATCTAGATCTAGGCCTAATTTGACAAATTAGACGTTTCAGTCCAAATTTTACTAGATCTAGATCTAGAAACTCATTATAGACCTAGTGGTCTCTGTGTAATTTATCCTCCGCTTATAAACACACTCCGAAGACAAGCACGCTATAGATAACTGTAAAACATAGGCCTGTATTTTTCTCTGTATTTTGGGAGTGTCTAAAGTTTCTATTATGTATTAAATGCATTTAGGGCATAGATCTAGATCTAGAGTGTTTCTGCCTCTTTGTTCATAATAAGATGTTTTGAGTCCAAATTTTGGCACCCCTTGAGTTTTGTGGTCCCTAGCCTGTGGGCGGGCGGAATTCGATCATTAGAACTAAATAAAATTAAAATACCTGCCAGCTGTACTCCCGGTCTTTTTGTTGTAAAATTTTGTCTATTAAAACTGAATAAAATACCTGCTAGTTGTACTCCTGTCTTTTTGTTGTTATTTTTTTTTTTGTGTTGGCATGATTTGTTTGATTCAAAAAGACAGGGAACGATTTGATTGTATTCAATTGTTTACTTGAATACAGGTACAATGCGGGCGGGGAAGTGGCTAGGGACAAACATACACAAGCACATAAAATTGATATGTTAAGCAATTAAAACTATATCTGTCTGTCTTTCTCTCTTTCTCTCTCTCTCTTTCTCCCTCCCAGGTTGACTGACTCCGATGTAATCGAATCCTTCCCACTGGCCCCTCGAATTCCGCCCACCCACCCATTTGATTGCCCACAGGCTAGGGATCACAAAACCTCAAGCAATGCCTAAATTTCGCTATAGATATGCTCCACATGTAGTGGTTTTTGGTCAAATTTCACTATGATGTACTATAATTATATTTGAGTGTTTTTGTTCAATTCAAATTCTTTTCTTTAGCCGCTGAAAAAATGTAAACCAAGCTATCTCATAATTTTACGTTTCCTAGGTCTAAAGAAAGAGTTTACTGTCTTTTAAAGTAAACTCAAATTTTATAGACAGCATTTATAACCATAAATTATGACTCTAAACACTATGATATATAGTGCATACTATAGGGCCTATATGTAATATTATAACTTCCCCACTCCGGGGATTCATGGTTATAAATCCCTAGCTCTAAGTTGATTGACGTTCAAAGGTTAGAGAGTTATAACTTATAAATAGTAGCGTGCACGACTATGCAATTCTAGAGAGTTTACACTCTGAGCTCGTTTGGGTATGTACAACAGGGTTCAATACCCACTGCTAGGGTATTATTTATAACACACACTAAATGTAAAAAGACTTAAACTGACAAGGATAGGATTCAGTTAAAAGTACTTTTTTTTTTAAGCTACAAACAATCAACTCCTTTATTATAACATAAACAAAAGATCAATAATTAAAATCAATGTATCAACAAGGTAAAGTAAACACAAGTTAAACAATTAGGAATTATCAATACCCTAGTATAGAAAAGGTTACTAAGGTATGAATAGATCACTAAAGTAATGTTTAGGATAGTGAATTAGCATAGTAGTTAGTACAAATCTGAATCAAAGTTATGCAGATAGATGGAACAAATATTTATAAAGTAGAATAGGGATAGAAATAATACTCTACTGCATTTAACCCGTATGCGTTGAGCTAAGGGGAGATCATTCACTGTACCATGTTAACTGACTAAGGTTAACCACTCTGAGTAGTAGTATGGACCCTGGGCACATCTTCGCACTTAAAATAATATTATACCAACTGTATATAAATCATAATAATATAATATCACAATATCACAGCTTGAGTTATTAAATGTATGTATATAAAAAACATCCCATGTTGTGTAAATGTTATAAATTATACATATTCCGGTTGCTCTGTTCTCCTGACCTCGCTAGAGCCCAGAACCTCGGAGAAACTGGGCCATGGCCCCTAGTCTTCTAGTACCTACCAACCACTAAGGATTTTCTGCTCCCCTAAGTTTTCCCAAACAAAAAGGAAAAAAATACCAGAGAAAGGCAGAAACTGACGATTTAGTCAAAGTTTCCCCAATAAATGAAAGGTACACAAAGGTCTAGCAGCTATTAGGTGGATGAAGGAAGATCGCGAAATAGGTACACAGAAAGAGAGAGAAATAAACTGCATATGAACGCACAAACTACATAAAACAACAGAAAGGTGAGTCGCACCCTGACATATAATTATAGCAAATTTGGACTGAAACACTACATAATATATTTATTGCGTTAAGACGTATCCATTTATTTTACCCCATTACATCGCCTCTAAAAAGTCTGCCTGAACGCCCAGATGCCAGTCTGGGTTGAAATTAGAATTTCAGACCAACATTGATTAAGCTTTGGAAATATTGTTTCATGTTTTTGAGTGTGCTGAACAGTTAGATCTAGATCGAAATTAGTTGATTTCAGCAAATATTTTTTTTTGGCTTTTTGAGCCATATATGTAATCTTTTAATTTTATTACTTTCGTGTGGGAGAATAAAAGAGAAACCAGTTAAAAATTTGTTTCCTGCAAGTGATCAAAGAATGTATTTATAACGTAGAACTTTTAAATAGCTGTGAGTGTGATGCGTTCAAGTTCGAAACCTTTTTTTTTACATAAAATAACACTCCTCGTATGTGTCCCTTGGCTGAAAGGGTCATGGGCTTAGAACCCTGGAGGCACCAATTGAAAGTTCTACAATAACAAATGGACATACCATTACCAGCTAAAGATTAAACCTGTGACTTCCTACTTGTCAATCAAGAGCACTCAAAATGCTAGTGATACCCGGCACCTATATAGCTGAAAATGCAATCTTCAAATCAATGTTATGTCTCATATGATTCCTAAAGAGATGGACGGAAAGCGAGAGAAAGAGAGGGAGGTGGAAAGAGCGGCGACTTATGATTTTTTTTTTTATAAATGACTGAGTCAAAGTTGAATACCATGTCACTGATACAAATTTCCAAATCCAGAAAACTAAAATAAATTTTTGTTTGCTCTGTAGTGTGGACATGAGCAGAGCTAAGACATATGAGCAATTGCTAAAATGGATACCATTTAGGCTCATGCATGTGGCAAATTGCAAATTACTGCCAAATTACCAAATATACATTTATAGTTAACTGTTTACAGAGAGGTATATAAATGGCTATTTATCTTTCTCGCTAAGTTTTATTGCCTTTTGTAAATTATGGAATAAACAGAGTTGGTTTAAGTGACTAAAAAACTCTGTTTATTGAGTGAACCTCTTAAGACCGCCTATTTTGTAACATCCAAAAGAAATGTAAACTATCGTTTTTTTACACAAAAAATGATCTTTGAAACTTGATTGACTTGTATATCACAAATGGCACTTTGCTTTAGAGCCAGTTTTGGTAATTATTCTCATTTCTTATAAACTTTATTTTTTCCAGATATTTTGGTGTTTTCAATCTAAGGCCATCTGAAAACATGGAATGGGTTGTGATCTTTGCCATTGCAATCCTGGCTTTGGTATTTTTCTCTGGATTCATCTTCTTGATTGTGTTTGCTGTAAAAAGGTGTGGCTGTAAAAAATCAGACTTGATATCAGAACAGCATAGCAAAGATACCAGGTAATTGCTAAATTTTTAAACTTCACGATCCTTGCATACTACAGATCTGTGAACATTAATATACTGTTTTGCCCAAGAGTTAAACATTTTGCTTTTTGCTAACTTTTTCAATTCTATGAACACCTGATTTATACACATTTATGTAGTTTATTTAGAAAACTTAAGCTTTCTTTAAAAGCATGTCTTTTTTCTTCTGTAGGACCTGCAAAAGGATTAACATTGACACATAACATAATTGTTTAATTTGTTTCATTTTCGCATTAAGTAAAAAAGTAAAATAGGGTTGCATTGGTATCCCAATGGGAATGGAGAGGTATAGCTGATCTGAGCTCCATTCTATTCTGACAATCACGTCCTTGGCAAGTGGTAAACATTCTCTTGAATTGACCATATAACCTGTTTTGAAAATTAGAAATTAACAAACAATAATGTGTTTAACTCATTAACTGAACAGAGCTGATAATAGCCAATCTGTGTTTTGGCGGTCAATTTTAACAGCTCTATAAATCGGCTGTCAATGTCACAGATTTCTATATACATGTACAACTGCTAATATAGGAAAGATTAACTCTGTGTTGAAACAGTCATCCCTCCTATCCCAACAGGTCTGATGCCCATTTGATTGTTGATCCATCAGGAAGAGGTAACATGCACGAGATGGGAGGGGTGGAATTGAATGATGTTGAGATTCTCAACCCCCGTCTTGAGGCGCTATTAAATAATGAACAGTGGGTGGATGAAGCATCGTAAGTCTTTTCTTTTTTTGTTCCCTTAAATTTAATTCACTTTTATTTTTCGATATTTCCGTCAACATTTTCAACCTGTCTTCCTAAAACCTATGAATTATTCCCAAGGTTGTAAATCATATTTCTGTCAAATGAAGATGAGCAAGCTCTGCCATACAAACAAAATTCTTTGTGTTAGGACATTTTGCCTCATGCAATTTAAAAATGATATACGTTTTGGATGTATGTTTTTGATATTGAAAAAAAAAAAAAACAGTTGAATTTTTAAACTCTTTCATATTTTGTAGTGATGCATTTTGTTTATTGAAACTGTGAGAGCATTCACAATATATGGATCATTAATTTTTTCTTTACACCCCTTGAACCAGCAGTGACAAAATTTCAGTTTGAAAATGTGTTAATAAGGCAGGATTGGGTGACATTTTTGGTGTTCTTCGAAAAGCACAGTTTGTGCTTTTAAATAGAAAAAAAAACTTAGTGTTATTGTATACACAGAAAAAGAAAACCTACAAGTGGTGTGAGAAACATATTAATGGCTTTATTGACAGTGATCCTCTATTGTGTAAAATACTCTTAACCCCTGCGTTGCTTCAAAGGCCCCCAAAATGGCCAGATGGCTAGTCTGGGACTGACACTGCTGACTGGGTGTGAAAAATTGATCTGTGGCAGTACCGTTGATATGGTTAACTGATGCAAAAAGGGAGTGGGTGGTAAAAGAGCGGGGACAGCAAGGATTTGAACCTTGGACCTCCTGCTCTGCGGCCCCAAGCAATGGTGACTGAGCTATCTTTGAGCCAATGCTAATAATATTTAATTAGATCTACATCCCATGAATTTCTAGAAAAATACCAGACCAGATTTTCGGGCACCTACCGAGCATCACACCATCTGCTTGCGAATGTAGGCCACGACAGACAGAGCTGTTATGAGGCAGTAATAATCAAACATTTTCAAGCGAAGCACCCGCCGACAGTTACAGTAATTACTGTCCAAATATAATAAGTACAGTGTAAAAGTGAACCAATTCGAATTGCAATAACAAGCCCACAGGTACCTTAATAGAACAGAATGGGATTCAACATGGTTAGTGTCTGTTTTGTATCAATGGTCCATCTGCTTTATAGTCGGAACTAAACACCACCAGGTTACTCAAGATCTCTACGAGGGGTATTTTGCTCCTTCCTCAGCCTTTTCCTTTCTTAGAGATTCAGGCTATGATCAGTGATATAACCGTCATAATTTGTCTGGGAGGCTGAGAATCCGCCAAACTATTCCTTGATTTCATTGGTTGATATTTTAAAAGCCTATATATACCTATTCACGAGTTTTTCTCGTGCTGAAGAAAGGATGAATGAAGGCCGACTACCAATGTCAATTTCAAGGCACCCTGCAGTCCAAGTCCGGAGGTGCTAAGTCGGTGAAGTAGCCGAGCGAAGGGCCTGTAGTTTTCCCACATCGAGGTAGTTATTTGGTGCGTTAAGCTTTATGGGTTAATAGCTGAATTTTACAGACAAGGCTATAATTTTCATCAACTTTCATGTTCACTTTTTTTTACACCTATTTGATTTTGAGGAGTAGGTGACAACTTTATTCATGAACTTTTCAGAGAACTGATGCCTCACTGCCTCTTCATTCTGAACACTTGCCGGGACCTGGCTATTAAAAGTGTGAATCTGGTAAATGATGCAATGCACAAGGGCCGAAGTAGACCCTCTCAGAGTACTCTCAAACAGATTGAGTCAGCAACCAAGCGCATTAACCCTCGAGTGGATGACGTAGTGGATTCTTTCAGTCCTCCCCTAGACCCAAAACTACTAGAAGCAAGGTATGTAAAATGATAGTGTATTGGTCAAGGCTAGAATTAAATAAAGATGCAATTGACCAAAAAATAAGGAATTACTAGAAAAGATTTTTTTAAATGTGTTTGTGTCATCTGTCTGTCAGCAATCTTTTGCCAACCTATTATCATTATTTTATTACTTTTGTTAGAATTATTTAGAATGTCACACAGAAATCCTGTTATCTCTACCGTGAGATCTTACTCCTGTGTAGTATTTTTGTCAATATTTCACATGTAAGTTGCAACATGAATTGTGTTCAGTTAAGGGATTATGTTTTAGTTTTAAAATATTTAAATATTTTATGAATTGAAAAATGTGTGCGTTTTTTTATCTTATGTAAAACAACAGAACAAAACATAATGATTCATCTTTTTTTTTAATTGATTTTAGATTCACAGCTTTGGTGTTGTCTGTTAGTCAGCTGGTGTTCACCACTAAGCATGCCTGCCGTTCATCTGGGTCTCTGGACTCAATTGATAGGCAGCTGGAGGAGGTAGAGACACACTTGCAGGTGAGAGAAGCATGCATGTTTGGTGCATTATTTTTCCTTTGTGGCAGCTATGTATGCTTTACAGAAATTTGTTAATAACAATGCTGTTGCCCCATACATCAAATTAGTCTTAGTGACAGGGCAGTCACCTTAGAATACAATAACATAACAAACAGCTTTGGTTGTTTTTCAGACCTACTAGGGTCTTTTTTTGTTGTTGTTTATTAGTCATTGATTTTAACCCTGTAGACAGTCTTGAAGTAGCTGTTTCATAGAGGGAGGGGTGAAGAAATTTTAACATATACAATGTAATAGTGTGTGTATTATAATTCTCTAATATACTCTTGGTAATTAGTGAGGAGGAAAAGAAAGTAATATGAAAAATGTACTTCCAATACAGGTGCTTCGACAGGCCAGCACTAACCAGGACGCACAGCTGACTCCAGGAGAGCAGCAGAGAATCCATGGGGCAGTTGGTGGTGTTCTAGAGATAAATCACATGTGATGCTGGGCGACATTCCTTATTGCTTTTTCAGACCCAATCCTTTTTACTTGATGAGAGACTTGTTTGGAATGTTTGTTTTAATATTGGTTTTCAGAACATAAAAATGACTTTATTTGTGACACAAAATAAGGACTTCTCTAGCTGCATCTTTGCAGATTTTGCACGTTGTAGATTTTCTGCATCTTCTTGCAATCTTCAGTTATAACTTGAGTTTGTTTAAAAAAAAATTGCTTTTTTTCATAACCCAGTGCCCCATTTATTCTAAATTGTCCGACTTAAGTCTTGAGACCCATACTATATAAAGCCTAGTTGCTGACGTAAAACTTGTACCTATTTTTTTTTAATTTTGAGGATTTTATTCTCAGTTATTTTTTTTTATAATCTTATTGGTTTAATGTAGTAGTTTTTTTATATTGTAGTACTTGTAGTAGTTTTTTTTTATATTTTCTGATGTGGTCTCAGTTCTTGCCTTTTGACAATTTATTATATTCTTTTTTTTTTTTAATTGCAAAAATATTTTTTTCAAAGAAGTATAAAGAAAAATAAATGTAAAATATAAAAACCAAAAAAAAAACGTAAAATTATTTTAAAAAACCAAAAACAATTATAAAATTGAAAAACCAAAAAAAACATAAAATTGAAAAACCAAAAAAAACCTATAAAATTGAAAAACCAAAAAAAACATTAAAACTGAAAAACCAAAAAAACCATTAAAATTGAAAAACCAAAAAAAAATCATAAAATCGAAAAGCAACAAAAAAAAAGAATATCCCCTTAAGGGTCGTGCCTTATCGTGGTGAGGGGTTTGCGTGCCTCAATGACCCGGAGAGCCATGCCGGCGGGAGCTGTAAGGTATCAGGGTTCCAGAACCTTCCTTTTTTACATAATTATTCTTAATTAATTAAGTGACAAGGCAGTCACCTTAGAATACAATAACATAACAAACAGCTTTGGTTGTTTTTCAGACCTACTAGGGTCTTTTTTTGTTGTTGTTTATTAGTCATTGATTTTAACCCTGTAGACAGTCTTGAAGTAGCTGTTTCATAGAGGGAGGGGTGAAGAAATTTTAACATATACAATGTAATAGTGTGTGTATTATAATTCTCTAATATACTCTTGGTAATTAGTGAGGAGGAAAAGAAAGTAATATGAAAAATGTACTTCCAATACAGGTGCTTCGACAGGCCAGCACTAACCAGGACGCACAGCTGACTCCAGGAGAGCAGCAGAGAATCCATGGGGCAGTTGGTGGTGTTCTAGAGATAAATCACATGTGATGCTGGGCGACATTCCTTATTGCTTTTTCAGACCCAATCCTTTTTACTTGATGAGAGACTTGTTTGGAATGTTTGTTTTAATATTGGTTTTCAGAACATAAAAATGACTTTATTTGTGACACAAAATAAGGACTTCTCTAGCTGCATCTTTGCAGATTTTGCACGTTGTAGATTTTCTGCATCTTCTTGCAATCTTCAGTTATAACTTGAGTTTGTTTAAAAAAAAAAAACAAAAAAAAACGACCACTGCATAGCAGCATTACATTCTAATAAAGATTTTGGTTTGGTGTTAATTTTATCAATTTAGATAAAGATGTGAATTTGATAAAAATACAACTTTATTGTAAAGAAATATATCTAAGGTGAGCATTTTGTTTATTCTGTGGGGAAAATTATCTGTTTATCTTTTACCATACATTTTTGTCAGTGTTGGTTAAAGCATATGTTAGTTCCAGTTTAGTTAAAGAATATGGAACAATGTAATTTTTTTTCCTTTTTTGTTTGTTTTCTAGTTAGCATTATCTTCCTTAAAGCTTTGTCACTTGTTAATTTTCACCAAATACTACTACTTACGGCAATGTGAAACTTAAATTTGAAGGAATTAATATTTTAGGTTTTTGTTGTTTTTTCTATTTTATACCTCCATGGATTTTGTGTTGTTACCTAATTACCACCATTGTGCTTTACTGGACTGTATAGTTTGCCCATGTTCTCACAAACTAAAATTGACATTGAATCAAAATATATGTATATTGCTTTACAATGATTAAAAAATAATTAATTTCAAAAGTTTATACTTGATAAATAATTGAAATATTGAAAGCATTTATACCACGCTGTATTTTTTACAAAAAAGATATTAGTTTAAATAACCAAAGCTTTAATAGTAACCTGTACAATTACTGCTCTTCATTTTTTGTGGAGAGTAAGATATACTTTGTCTAAAAATATTCCTATTTACCTTCATATTCAACTATGTAGACATATCTCCAAAGTTTTCTTTCATATTGGTCTTTTACAGCATCCATATGTCTAAGAAGAAAATAGTCTAGGCAATTTTACCTCAGCCTTTATTGTTCCTAATCTATCACTTGAATCTTTGACATATAATTCATTGGCATAAAAAGCTTTGAACATTTTCTTTGAAAAGAGATTCTTTTAATGCAAAATAGTATACATGGTACAGAAAAAACCTGTATTCATTTTGAATGAATTTTGAACTATAAAGCATTGATTGTATTGTGAGGTTATTTGAAATTATCTAAATATGCATTTACCTATATTAGGTTTAAATTTATCAATGGGAGAAAAATGAGAAAAAAGTTGTATCTTAATATCTAGTCTACTTTTCACCTTTTGCATTTTATTGACCACCGCAGCAAATATTGAGTGAACGTGTTGTTTACTAATATACTTTTCTGTTCTTTATTCCATTTACTATTTTGACATATTTCTTCTAGAGGGCTAGTGGAAACTACACTCGGAAGTGCTTGAGATATTTTATAAACTAGAAACATTAGTATTATTTTTCTTAATTGTTATTAAGGATACCAAAGCAATCATCATTTCTCTTTTGTTATTTGTGATGATATTAAACAATCTCTCTGATATTATTTGTTAAGATCTGTTGATGTCAAATAAAATAAAAAGTGCCTTTGACGTTTGGGTTGCCTACACAAAACTGTGTCAGCTTTTTAAAAAGCTGTATCATGAACAACAATATATAGCTGTACTCTTTCTTTTTCTCATCTCTCTCCATATCATTATTTTGATCAGAAAAAAACATTATTTCAGAGTAGGAAATGGTGCTATTTTTTATTTGAATAGCAAATGACAATGGTGCTTTTAAAATAATTTACTGATAATTTTTAACATTCAAAGACAGAAACAGTCCTTTACCTCAATTTCTTCCAATGAAATTTAAGCACAGAAGTGATGGAGCAAAAAGTTTTGCAAATATTGTGCGCAAAGACTTCATTTCTCCAGCCCTTATGTTTTGTCTTTCCGAATTGTTTTACAATAATTTTAGTGTTCTTAAATGGCCTATTTTCATTCATTGAAAGTCATTTTTGCTGCAAAAATAAAAGTTGATAGATAATGAGAAAGAAATAAATATACAATTAACTAACAGGGAGAAACTTTTGGAATGTTCACATCATGTAAGTGAACTTTATTGTTCCAAAGAGAGAACATTTTTCCGACCAATGTCAAAATTTTCATATTACTAATCTAGAAAAAAAAAACGGAATTTAGTTTATATTTGAATATCATTTCACCTCTCCTGTTAAACTGCTATATCATTATTTGATTTTCCAAGTGCTGTGAGATATGTAATATGTTATAAGCCTTCCTCCAGTCTCATATTACTTTATAAGCATCTTCAGTGTGATACCATAAAATTTTTATGATTAGTCTAAAGTTGTCTTTTATTTGTACAATGATGTATACTGTTTGTTATTCATGTTAAGTGATGAGTCTGAGGCTTTAGCACAATATGCAAAAAATGAGATGATGCAAGTATGTCATTAGATACCCAATTAAGTGTATGTTTTTTTACTTTCCTATATACTGTAATATTCCTACCCCAAGATCTTAGAAAAATAGTATGTGTGCACTGAGTAATTGTTGCTGGTTTGGAGAAGGCTGATTGAGTAAGTAAATCATCAACAGTTTTTTTCTTCCTCTTTATTGTTGCTCTATAATAAGATTTTCAACAGATAGAAAAAAAAAATTATTTTAGGCCCTAAGGGTTATTTATGTTGGTGCATATACAGTGCGAGCAGAAAAGAGGGGAAGAAAAAAAAAGGAGCGGGAAAGTATTATTGGAATTTCAATAAATAAATGGCAAAAAATCTCTAAGTAAGGTGGTCTTTGATTATGGAGGAATTTATTGAAATTGTTTAGCAACAGAATGTTGTTTTTTTAAACAAGGGAAAATTTTTTAACAACTTTTGATGACTTAAGAAAGTCAAGATGTTTTAGCATTCACATATTTTTGTTACATTTACAAGGATCCTTTTGCAGTACATGCGTATGCCTTCTTAAGAAAGGTGATGTTTTTGTGTAATTTAATAACAAAACAAATTAAATATATTGTGAATATATTTAGGATGTTAAACTACTAAGAAGTTAGCAATCACAAACATTATTCTAAGTGCAGGCGATAATGAATGTTGAATGTTGAATTTTTTTTTTTACTTATTTACTCTCCACGAACTTTCATTCGAAATGTACTTAATCTCATTAAACTTATGATATTTGTTTATTTTGATGAGGCTTAAGTGTAGAAACATCATCAAATGATAAACTGTTCTCACAATTGTAAAATTATTAGGTCAAGACATTAGTTTTGATGGCTGATTTTAAATTCTATTTGTTTGTCTTGAACAAGCATTGAATCAATGAAAAATAAATGATTAGAAAATAATAAGCACTATCAGACTTCCAGATTTGAAATACCTTTTTTTTTTTTTTACTCTTTGTCTTATACATTTATTCATAATGTTTGTTATCATGAATTTCCAAAAGCAATGTATGTATTTAGTCAGCTTTAATAGAAATATAGTTAACATTCCCAAATAATATATTGATAGTTTCCTTCAATTTGCTTGATGGGTGTATTATTATTACAATGAAATTATTTTATGGGTAAGCCTAATTTTGTTTTAATTAAATCTGTTCACACATAGAGATTTATGGAATATCTGCTGTCAAATATCATGTGTTGTTAAGCATTTCACCTAGGATGAGGTAAAATTATGTCTAAAAAAAAACAGGGACTTGTCGAAATAAATCCAGAGCCCTTTATCTGAAGTGGGTGCTGTCACTTTTATTATGTATGGTTTATATACTAAAATTACTGTTGAGTGCTCACAAATTTCTGTATATATGTTTACAGGATTAAGAGGATGGTTAGATCTATCTTTACTTTAAATGCCTAGACTCTCTCTTTTCTGCAATGAAAATCATCAGGTTTTTTTTCTTTTCGCGATACAATTTTATAAATTTGAAACACGCAGTTTTCTTAGAAGGTTTTCATCATCAGGCAGTGGTATTTTTCCATTTCTCAATACTCAGTTATATTCTGCAGCAATTGTCTTGTTTGAATTTGGAAATGGAAAACAAAATTCTTTAAAATAACATTCCATGTTTTTGTTTCCTTATATACATTGTTTTGAAAATTTTTAAACATAAATATGCACAACCATACTGCTGATATGTTATGCACTGTTGATGGAAAAAAAATTAAACATATTATTGCTAATTTTGGACAAAATAAAATTCATAATTTGTATATTAAAAAGAGTATGTATTTTTTTTTTCATTTACTTTTCTAGTTGAGTGGTTTTTTTTCTTCTTCATATATGTAAGATCATCTATATGTTTGTTTTGTTTTGTTTAAATTATTATTTAATGAAGGATTTCTTCGATTGCCTTTATGAATTATACATTCTATGACTGTGCAGGGGTCTTAAAATAATTCAAATTTTAATAGTCATAATGCATTGGTGAAAAATATGAGTAGAAAAGGGTGGTTGTAGCTTTGTTGTTGTTTTTTTGTGGCAGTCACGTGGCGTTTCCTTACAGCAATGCTTTACGTAAACAATCCTGTATAAAACAATACAACCTTGATAACATGACTTAATTTGTACACAAACAGAAACTGTACATTATAAGAGCTACAAAACTGTCCCTTTAATCTTATAGCCTAAAACTCAATGGCTTTAGAAAAAGGAAGTGGCTATTTATATATTATCATAGGTAAACTCGGACTAAGTTGAGTTGTTTCTCTCTCTCTCTCTCTCTCTCTCTCTCTCTCTCTCTCTCTCTCTCTTGTAGCCTAAAACTCAATGGCTTTAGAAAAATATATATATATATATATAAAGAATCGACGAATAATACATAATCATAATTCATATCAAACTTGAACCATTATAGAGATAAGGATATCCATCTTCAAGGTATCTCATTCCCTCTCTGTAAATTTATACGGTAATGTATCTGATATAATTAATATCCAGAGGTCCATCTCGTCAGTTTCCCCTACCCTTTCCATACTCCTTTTAGACATTTTTATCCCTAACTCTGATAGACAATCCTCTTTGTAGAATTGCCGAAGCTGATAGATATTTCCTATGGTTTCGGCACCACCGCGCACTATGAAAAGGTTTGCTGGTTGTACAATTTCACCCTCTGATTTTTAACAGTGACCCGTTCAATCAATAGTATTGATATCTCAGTCGAAGTGTCATACTTATAAGACGTGCAAGGTATTTAGTTAAAAAGTGTCACCAAGTGGGCAAGTCTATAGCGTATCCTATAGTGAAATAATTAATGCATACAAGTTGGTGTAATGCAGGTTGTTTTTATCGCAATCATATCGATTAAAGTTGCATTAACCATCGGCACCACAGTTATATTGGATAACGCACCAGTAGCTACTTTTCAACTGTTCTTCCTTGTGCAACCTGTTGCACGAGTAATATTCAACTTCAATGTCCTCCCTCCGTGTCTGTCTGCCTGTCTCTATTTGTCTCTTCCTCTCTTTATCTCTTTCTTCATGTCTCCTCTCTGTCACCGTCTCGTGTTTCTCTCCCTCCTTTTTTCCATGTCTCCTCCCTCTGTTTATCTCATCTTCTCATCGTTCTCTTTTTATACCTTCTCCCTTACCGCCCTCTCTCGCCTATTCTACTCTTTCTCTTTGCACATCTAGCTACTCCCCCCCCCCTTTCTACACACACACACACACACTCTCTCTCATCTTTCTTTTTATACCTTCTCCCTTACCGCCCTCTCTCGCCTATTCTACTCTTTCTCTTTGCACATCTAGCTACACCCCCCTCCCCTTTTCTACACACACTCTCCTCTCTCTCTCTCTCTCTCTCTCTCTCTCTCTCTCTCTCTCTCTCTCTCTCTCTCTCTCTCGTGGGGGCCTTGACTATCTTTTCTCTCAACCAGTTCTGTTTCAGTGTTTTTAATACAATGCGAGAACGAATGGAAAACATACTATAATTGCCCATTACATTACCAATAACACTCTGTAGATAATGTAATATCGAATGTAATTATTACCACCCCATCAAATTTCACGCGGTTTCATTCTTTTCCAAATATCTGTGAGGGACTTTCTTATATACATTTAAAAATGAACACATTTGGCCTATTCATTACATACGGTGCTCCTGGCTAGCAAAAGATAATCCCGCCCTCATAACCACATAGAGTTAGAGCTCAATTGAATTGCGCGTGTCTGTTTTAATATGAAAGATAACTCTTTTTAATTTTATAATGAACGACACGACTGATCAGAGATTTTTATTTATCTGAAACTAGGAGTATCTGTCGGTATATGCAAATTCATGTACACACAAGTGCACGCAAGGTTGGCCTTTTTACAGGCTGCAGTGTATCGTTGAACACCTGGTGTCGAGATTCACTTTCATAAGTGAAAACTAACAGCACGTAACTTATACTAGTAAGTTGTAAGTAGTGTTTCAGTCATTCATTGATTCGACCAGTCTCTTCTTTCAAAGTGTAGCATCCCTTGGAAGAAACCTAACGTCAGCACTGTAAAGGCTAAATTGTAAACGGGCCCCAAGACTGGCGTCTGACAATTTTATGTACTGCCTCACACGCGACAGGACGTGGATGCCTGAACTCCCGTGTTATCCATTGTAAAAGATGAAAACTGCATATTTCTATATTTTATTATAAAATCTCTTTGCGGGGAGCGTAGGGCACGCCATAAAAACCAAACCGTTTCCATTTTTTTTAGTCACAGAAAAAAATCTAAAACATTCTTAAACGGATCTTGAACATCCAAAAAAAAAATAAAAAAATAATATATATACAAAGTCCCGGATACCATGATCTATTCTCGAGACCTATAAGAGCTTCGCTTTCCCCGAACAAAGTGAGCTGAGGACAAAAATAAACAACAAACCACTTACGTTCCCCTCTCCATCTGTTTAGGGCCTATGCTTTAGTAGTAAAGTAGCTTTATTTATTTATTATTATTTTTTAAAAATTAAGACCACATTTCATTCCTGTATATCAGCCATTTTCTGAAGCAAGAACTACATTCCTCCAAGCCAACGGTGAAGTTATTCTTTTAGAATGTCAATATTTATTTCCATTGCATAACGTCCCTTGTCGACTTGTCGGTGACGCGATACAAATTCATTAATTTCTCAAAAGCTTTATAGGCCGATGTCCTAATTATTGTTTTTATCATACCCACCTGTATCGTTATGTCTGACAGAATTATTTTTTTTTTCATGATAACCTACTGACCCTGTGCTGGTAAAACTGGCAATACACGTATTTCTCAAATGGTTAAAATTGCACCTGTGCTGGCGAATCAATAACATGTGAAGGTGTCCAAGTTTTTTCTCTCTCTCGGTCTGTTACAAATCATAGATCTATTTCCTTTGTTCTTATTAAATCTCTAAACCCCAGCAATGTTTGATTGAGAAAAAACCCACAAAAAACAACAACAACAACAACGACAAACGAAAGAAAACAAACAAAAACAGCCAAACAAACAAGGCTCTTCCGACCCTACGATCTCAATAAAATGACGTTCATAATGAATTAATCGTATCAATTGATTGTTGCGCAACTTATCCAATCTAATGATTTTGTATCCCCATTACATACATTTGCAAGATCATGAGTGTGAAACTGTCGTTAGTGGGCCTACAATAAGGATAAGCTATAATAAGTACGTGCGCAGAGCAGAGTATTGTATGGACGCTCATGTGCGCTCAGGCAGTGCCTTCGTAGGCAGTTTTATTCGATAAACCCACGAGTAGACAATTGTAAATCTCGATAAAGTAAAACTAGTCATAGTGATCACACTTTTAGATCCAGTCAAAATGATAAGAGTCCATTTTCCCTTTTATTTTTAATTATGTTTAAGAAAACGTTAATTTTAATAATTAATTTGGATGATATTAAGATTTATTTCGCAAAAACCAATTTATAATTTATCGATAAAAAGAAAACCTTTCAAGGCAAACACTAGGGTGAAAGGTCATTTTCAGACTACGAAACACCTTTTAATATCAATACTTATAATCGGCAAATATTAATAACAAGGGCAGGAGCAGCAGCAGCAGCAGCGACAATGTCAACACCAGCAAAAATAGTAACAAATATTAGTTTTTGATGATATTGATAGGCGGTTATGGTAATGATTATGACAATCAATGGCGGCTCGAGCCTTTAAATACAAAATGGGAGTTTCACTGCACTTTTCAATTAAAATAAAAATATAATCAATATTTGAGCAATTTTATTACAGAAAAAAAACTAAGGATATAAGTGCACACTACATTTTTGAAATAATTTTCTGCAACAAAACCATTAAAATGACAATGATAATAATTACACTGAACATAACAATAATTACAGTGAAATTACAAAAATGATGTTAATGATGATGATGATAAAAATAATGACGATGAAAATAAAAGAATACAAAAGTATAAATTAATACTATATAAAGTTATAATAATGTCACAAAATGTATGTATTAATATTGACATAAGAACATTTTTTCATGAAAATACAGTGGTATATTTTTTATGGAGAGAGTTTTACAAAGTTCACACAAAGAGTAAAAACCATGTTTGAGCAAACCAGCAATAGTGTACTATATTTGGTCTTTAAAAAAAAAAATGAAAATGCCAGGAGTGTTTTTAGCATTTTTTTTGTTTGCGAGCAAATAATGGGCTCAAAAAAATGTTAGCTGGGATAAAATACAAAAAAAAAATGTAATAAGGTAAAATTGAGAAGAAGGGGAAGAGGAAGTGAAAAAAAAAACGACCAAGGAAACATAAATAAAAAAAAAACAACAAAACAAAATGAAACAGGGAAATACCATATAGCATTCCCATACCGGGTAACGTTCGGGAAAAAAATAATCAGTTCACTACTTTGTCATTTTGCAGTTTGCATTTAGTCGAACTACACAAGCATCAATTTTTTTTCTCCCTGAAATCTGACCGAGACTGGGTTGGTTGCGAGACTCATAAACCAAGGACCGCACACATGCGGGTTATTTGCGTTCACGCCTTTGCGACGATCACATCAAGCACACAACCATGGTTATTCAACTACGTAAAGTTTTGATCAGCGATGAGGTTGATCAGAAATGTGTGGATATACTCCAAAACAACGGTGTTGAAGTAACTAAAAACACAAAGCTTTCCAAAGAGGAATTATTACGAACCATACCGGTAAGACTCTCGTTTATTTACCAAGGCTCCCGGTGATCCAGATCTAGCTAGAATCTAGATCTTGACATAATCTAGTTTCTCAAAGCAATAATGTTGACTAGATTATCTGGGCCTAGGGCTAGAGAGTAGACACCTAGATCTAGATCTAGATCTAGATTTTTAAAAAAGATACGTAGACTTTAGGATAAATATTTAGGGTATTTAGAACTAAATATAGTTTCTCCTGGGCCCACAGTTTCATGCTCTAGAAAAATACTAGATTTAGATCTTTATTAAAAGTTCAACAGAGAGGAAAACACGTTCTGGTAAACTGAATCAGGTTCTCAGATAAATTCAAGAGGATTCATTCCACCTGCAAACCAACAATGAAGTGTACAGTCGTGAAGTAAAAGATAATCCTTGGGTCTGTACAGACGGATTTTTTCTATATGTGTAGAATCTAGATCTATTTCTTTGAAGCACATGTATTCTGCTATTAATTGCATTAAATCGTTTAGAAAAAATGGGGGCCTCCCTTAGCGGCTTATCAGCACACAAGCTAGCAATGTATGTGGGGCAAAAAGAAATGGGGAGCAAGGGACCACGAACGTGAGATCAGCGTATTAGATACGCACTAGGATTAGGAAAATAATGACACTGGTGCTTTCTGGAGAGTTTTATATATTAAAAGTTTTAAATGATGATGACGATTATTATTATTACAACATACACATGTAGCCTACCATTATTATTATTATTATTTTTATTATTATTATTATCATTACTAGTTGCGAACCCACAGAATTCTTGACGATTGTGGGATATCATGGTCAAAACTGAAGGTTCACCCTTACAGTTCTAATTTAATTACAGATGAATTTAAACTGTTCTAACCCTCAAAATTGTTTTGTCATACTTTATATTATATCTTTGGAAACTAAAAACATTTTCATGAAGAGAAAATTTTCATCAAGAAGTCTAGGTTCTTTTAAAAAAAAAAAAATTTGATTTATGTACAATGTAAAAGTACAACCTAGTTCTAGATCTAGCTGAAAATGGACACTCACCCCTGACCCTCTGCGACCACCAGGCAGACTTGCAAGTACTACACACACACATACAAACTTTACTGCTGCTTCCTACAGATTGTTTAATGTTATAAACTAAGGCTGAATCATAGATATAAATAACTTCCCCTAGATCGCTGACAAGAAATGGCGGCCCGCTTCCGGGCATATCAGCGCGCCGTGTCTGTGGGTCGGAGAGGGTGGGCGGGCAGCAAGTGGGGGCAGGAACTACCGATTACGAATCCAGTGCAATAGATAAATAATAGGAAAATAATGACACCGATGCTCTCTGGAGTGTTTTATTTACTTTTAAATGGCGATTTTTATAAGTATTAAAAAAAAAAAAAAAAATATATATATATATAAATTCGCAGAAAACTTTTTCAGAATACTTTTTGACAATGTTGTTGTAAATCCATTTTGGTATATCTTGTTGTTGTTGTTGTTAAAACGCCAACAGCACATACCTTGTACCATACATGGATAATGTTCCAATTATTATTTTCTTGCTTAATGACTCAAACTCCCAATCTCCCGGTTAGAAGTGACATGCTCTATCCTTGGACGGCTTCATTTCTCTCCTCATTTTAAGACGTGGAACAAAGACTCAGGACGTTTGTATTCGTCGAAAAAGCCCTTACCGCATGAGATTTAATGTTTACTCTTCCTAATTCCTTCCAGTTCTTCGTTTGACAACATAATAATATTGGTAATTGTCGCCCCCCCCCCCTTTTTTTTTTTACCACAAACACACACACACACACACACACACACACTTTTTTCACGTTTTCTGGTATCCTCTGATCCTTTATACGCTCGATTGTCAACTTATGGCTGAGTCAGCACGGGTTTCCTCACGACTGTCAAATCAATAATCCGCCATCATCCGCTACCTGCTCAGTGTTTGTTAATTGAAATTCGCGTACGTCTCTCTGTTGCACTGTCATATCGTCTCAAGGTAAGGATACTACAAATTCAGAATTCTAGCATTATTATTTAAAGATTAAACTGGCCCCTTGGTTATAATCAACAGCTTGCTGTATGAGAAAAGGATACAGTGTTGAGGACAAAAGGGGCGCGGTAAATATGGGCCAGACCAATCGCTTCCCACGCAGGAATCCTATGGTGTGAACCCAACTATGCTGTCGCGTTTTGCCTTTGTTGTTGGATCGGTGACCGTTCAACGTTAAAAACAAAGTCCCGGATACCCTGATCTATTCTCGAGACCTTAAAAGAGCTTCGCTTTCCCCGAAAAAAAAAAATGAGCTGAGGACAAAAATAACAACAATCCACTTACGTTCCCCTCTCCATGACAAAAATCTGTTTAGGGTCTATGCTTTAGCACCAAAGTAGCTTTATTTATTTATTTATTACTGTTTTAAATTAAGACCACACTTCCTTCCTGTATATCAGCCATTTTCTGCGGCACACTACAAAAGCACTACATTCCTCCAAGCCAACGGTGAAGTTATTCTTTTAGAATGTCAATATTTATTTCCATTGCATAACGCTCCTTGTCGACTTGTCGGTGACGCGGTACAAATTCATTAATTTCTCAAAAGCTTTATAGGCCGATATCCTAATCATTGTTTTTATCATACCTACCTGTATCGTTATGTCTGATAGCATTATTTTTTTTCATGATAACCTACTGACCCTGTGCTGGTAAAACTGGCAATACACGTATTTCTCAAATGGTTAAAATTGCACCTGTGCTGGCGAATCAATTACATGACTGTGAAGGTGTCCAAGTTTTTTCTCTCTCTCTGTTACAAGTCATAGATCTATTTCCTTTGTTCTTATTAAATCTCTAAATCCTAGCAATGTTTGCTTGAGAAAACAAAAAACAAAACAAAACAAAATCAACAACAAAACAAAACAGCAACAACAACAACAACAACAACAACAACAACAACAACAACCCCCATTACATACATTTGCAAGATCATGAGTGTGAAACTGTCGTTAGTGGGCCTACAATAAGGATAAGCTAAGTACGTGCGCAGAGCAGAGTATTGTATGGACGCTCATGTGCGCTCAGGCAGTGCCTTCGTAGACAGTTTTATTCGATAAACCCACGAGTAGACAATTGTAAATCTCGATAAAATAAAACTAGTCATAGTGATCACACGTTTAGATCCAGTCAAAATGATAAGATCACATTTTCCCTTTTATTTGTAATTATGTTTAAGAAAACGTTAATTTTAATAATTAAATTGGACCATAGTATGATTTATTTCGCAAAGATAAATTTATAATTTATCGATAAAAAGAAAACCTTTCAAGGCAAACATTAGGGTGAAAGGTCATTTTCAGACTACGAAACACCTTTTAATATCAATACTTATAATCGGCAAATATTAATAACAAGGGCAGGAGCAGCAGCAGCAGCGACAATGTAAACACCAGCAAAAATAGTAACAAATATTAGTTTTTGATGATATTGATAGACGGTTATGGTAATGATTATGACAATCAATGGCGGCTCGTGCCTTTAAATACAAAATGGGAGTTTCACTGCACTTTTCAATTAAAATAAAAATATAATCAATATTTTAGCAACTTTATTACCGAACAAAACTAAGGATATAAGTGCACACTACATTTTTTGAAATAATTTTCTGCAACAAAACCATTAAAAATGACAATGATAATAATTATACTGAACATAACAATAATTACAATGAAATTACAAAAATGATGTTAATGATGATGATGATGATGAAAATAATGACGGTGAAAATAAAAAAATAAAAAAGTATAAATTAATACTATATAAAGTAATAATAATGGCACAAAATGTATGTATTAATATTGACATAAGAACATTTTTCATGAAAATACAGTGGTATATTATTGATGGAGAGAGTTTTACAAAGTCCACACAAAGAGTAAAAACTATATTTGAGCAAACCAGCAATAGTGTACCATAATTATTTGCTCGTAAAAAAAAATAATAAAAAAATGAAAATGCCCGGAGTGTTTTTAGCATTTTTTGTTTGTTTGAGAGGAAATAATGTTCTCAATAAAATGTTAGCTGGGATAAAATACAAAAAAATGTAATAAGGTAAAATTGAGAAGAAGGGGAAGAGGAAATGAAAAAAAAAACGACCAAGGAACATAAATAAAAAACAACAACAACAAAACAAAATGAAACAGGGAAATACCCTATAGCGTTCCCATAACGTTCGGGAAAAAAAATTATCAGTTCACTACTTTGTCATTTTGCAGTTTGCATTTAGTCGAACCACACAAGCATCAATTTTTTTCTCCCTGAAATCTGACCGAGACTGGGTTGGTTGCGAGACTCATAAACCAAGGACCGCACACATGCGTGTTATTTGCGTTCACGCCTTTGCGACGATCACATCAAGCACACCACCATGGTTATTCAACTACGTAAAGTTTTGATCAGCGATGAGGTTGATCAGAAATGTGTGGATATACTCCAAAACAACGGTGTTGAAGTAACTAAAAACACAAAGCTTTCCAAAGAGGAATTATTACGAACCATACCGGTAAGCCTCTCGTTTATTTACCAAGGCTCCCGGTGATCCAGATTTAGCTAGATCTAGAATCTAGATTAAGCTTATAGCTAGATCTAGATCTAGATCTTGACATAGTTTCTCAAAGCAATAATGTTGACTAGATCTAGTTTATCTGGGCCTAGGGCTAGAGAGTAGACACGTAGGCCTACATCTAGATTAGATCTAGATCTAGATTTTTAAAAAAGATACGTAGACTTTAGGATAAATATTAAGGGTAATAAATTAGAACTAAAATAGTTTCTCCTGGGCCCACAGTTTCATGCTCTAGAAAAATACTATTAAAAGTTCAACGGAGAAGAAAACACGTTCTGGTAAACTGAATCAGGTTCTCAGATAAATTCAAGAGGATTCATGCCACCTGCAAACCAACAATGTAGTGTACAGTTGTGAAGTAAAAGATAATCCTTGGGTCTGTACAGACAGATTTTTTCTATATGTGTAGAATCTAGATTCTAGATCTATTTCTTTGAAACACATGTATTCTATTAATTGCATTAAATCGTTTAGAAAAAATGGGGGCCTCCCTTAGCGGCTGATCAGCACGAAAGCTAGCAATGTATGTGGGGCGGAAAGAAAAGGGGAGCAAGGTACCACGAACGTGAGACCAGCGTATTAGATACGCACTAGGAAAATAATGACACTGGTGCTTTCTGGAGAGTTTTATTAACTTTTAAATGATGATGACGATTATTATTATTACAACATACAAATGTACCATTATTATTATTATTATTTTTATTATTATTATTATTATTATTATTATTATTATCATTACTAGTTGCAAACCCACAGAATTCTTGGCGATTATGGGATATCATGGTCAAAACTGAAGATTCACCCTTAGTTCTAACTTAGAGATGAATTTAAACTGTTCTTACCCTCAAAATTGTTTTGTCATACTTTAAAATATCTTTGGAAACTAAAAACATTTTCATGAAGAGAAAATTTTCATCAAGAAGTCTAGGTTCTTTAAAAAAAAAAAAAATGTGATTTATGTACAATGTAAAACCTAGTTCTAGATCTAGCCGAAAATGGACACTCACCCCTGACCCACTGCAACCTCCAGACAGACCTGCAAGTACTACACACACACATACAAACTTTACTGCTGCTTCCTACAGATTGTTTAATGTTATAAACTAAGGCTGAATTAGCTTATAATACCAGTGCTCTACTTAGATTAAAATGGATTCTAGTTTTTCTTGCAACTGCAGCTCAGCGCTTTCCAGAAATCAAATGGGCAGACACAAACTGCTTTATATGCTCCCCATCAGAAAACAAAAGCTGTTAATTTTTGTATTAAAAGGAAATTTCACAGGGTTCTGATCTTTACATGTATCGGCTGCAGCCAAATACTTCCTGTAGAAGAAGCAAAGTTTTAAGACGTGATATTACTCTCCTATAGCCCCCACCTGAAATATCTAAAGAAAAAGTGTCAAAAATCGCTTATAATTCCTATACCTCATCCAGGACAGAGTGGAGAATAGAAAGAGTGTCCCTCCTCTACCACTATTGATCTAAACTTGATTATGGCAGCGTATTGTATAGCTTTGCCAGACCATCTTATATAAAATTTCTAGACACTATACACCATTAAGGACTGCAATTCAACCTCAAAGCCTTTTGTACCACACCGGTAGAAAGCCTTTAGTTTCATAGCTGCAGATGAACCATCCTTGTCAGAATGAAGAGACTATCTATCCTTCAATATGCTGTTAATCTAAAATCTAATCCTGACAATCCTGCTTTTCAGCCTGTTATCCACCCAAGTTATGTAGAAAAATTCCAATCTTCACCAAACGCGATTCCCTCCTTTGGAATTAGTGTTCAGCAGCTTCTTCTTGAAATCAACTTAGATACTAAATCTGTTCTTTTTCCAAAAAAATTACTATGCAATTGGGTTTTTTTGCAATAATCATGGAGGATCAGTTCACCTGCTATGGATGGCACTGCAGTTGAAATTAATGAGCAAATTATTCATGTTTTCACTTTTGTAGCAAGGAAACTTGAATAAAAAAAAATGAATTTAAATTAACAGTAAAAAATGGTGAATGTAATAAGCTAATTTAAATACATATTTTTGTCCAACATCTTAGCAAATTATACGGGTTGAATATAAAACTCTGATTTATAAGCATCATTGCCTTTCAATTTATGAAATAAAATTTTTGATGGCAAGATTTCAAGATAAATAATTTTACTTGATAAAAGTTATAAGCCAATCTTGAAACAGATTAATACATTTTCATTTCCATGTTTAATATCATGTTTTTACCATGTTTGTGAACACATTGCATTTCAATCTGCTTATTTTTTTTCTGATATCCTTTGCCATTTAATATTATATCTTATTAATTATCAACTAAAAACATGTACAGTAATTATCATTCCTAACATTTCTACATATCTCTCTCTCTATTGGTGTAGGAGTATGATGGGTTGATTGTAAGATCTGCCACAAAAGTTACAGCGGATGTGATAGAAGCAGGTAAAAATCTCAAGATTATTGGACGTGCAGGTACAGGCGTTGACAACATAGATGCTGAGGCTGCCACGAGAAATGGAGTTATTGTCATGAAGTAAGCAGTTTGACGTGACATTTTTTTTCAATCAATATTCAAACATTGTTTATTTTTAGTTTAGGATATGGAGCTAATGCCTAAATTTTAATTGCAATTTCAAAGTCAAAGAATGAATCTCTTATTGGTAGTTCACATAGACTTCTTAAATTAGAAGAAACAAAATTAATGGTATTTATCAAAATCTCCTCTAAAATAAAAATTGTTGATATCTTTTCTTTAAAGTGTTAAAACCTAATTTAATTATTAAAAAAAAATATTTGTTACTTATTTTCAGCACCCCTGGTGGTAATACTTTGAGTGCAGCAGAGCACACATGTACATTGATTATTGCTCTTACAAGGTGAGAATTTTAACATTTTTGAAATAGAGGTTTTTTTTTATAAAGAATTTAGTTCCATTTCTTCAATAAAAGAAAAATGGCTTTGGAGATGCTGTTTAAGTACATACTAATGAGGTTTGTTTTACCCTTTGAAAATGTTCAAGACACATATTTAACTCTTTGAAACATACACATTTTTTTCTTCTCATTTTCTTCTAGTTGACATATTTAAGATAATTTTTGTTTGTTGTTTTTTAAATTTTATAGCTTGCTATTTTGTGTGTCTGCAGCTTCAGCTGTTTTGGTGAATTAGAATATTTTTTTTGAAGGCTTGTAACAGATAGTTCTAATTATCCAAACATTAATTTTTGCTGAATATGCATTATCATTTTTTCCTCTTTTGTTTTGTAAAGGGCATTGAAACATAAACAGGATATGTCTTCAGTGTGTTTTTTGTATTTTCAGAAACTTGGGCTCTGCATCAATGTCTATGAAAGAGGGCAAATGGGATAGGAAAAAATTCATGGGCTCAGAACTCTATGGGAAAACATTGGCCATCATTGGGCTTGGAAGGATAGGCAAAGAAGTGGCTCTCAGAATGCAGGCTTTCGGAATGAAGGTATATATCACCGACTGATCAGTCAGCCTATGAAATTTTTGTATTGCTGAAAACATATTTTGTTCTGGTTTAACTGGTTAGATAACCTGCAACAACAAAATATTAATGCAAGGAAAAAATCGGGAATTTTTATCTTCTTTGTCTTAAGTTAACTATCTAGGATCGGACGAACCAGAAGTGTTGGTAAGCTTACAAAGTTGCATACCACACACTCTTAATCAAGTTTAAAATAAGACAAGCAAAAATGTGCTGTGTCGTCGCTAATAAATATTTCTCCTATAAGCCAGGACTGACATCATATAGTTTAGTGTACAGTTAAAGGAGTGGGTCGCAATGAAAAATGACAAACAGAAAGGGGAAAGGGGAGAGGAGTACTATTGAGCTAGATAGGAGATCAAAGAGCTAAGCTGCCTGTTTAATGGCTCAGCTTTGAACTGGTTATGGTGGTTGGGTAAAGGCAGTTGTGAGCTTCATCAAACAATGCATCCAACATACAATTGAAAACTAACAAGTTATTTTGTTGAGTCCGAGTTGTACTGTAATACATATTTTGCCTGGCTGTATATCTTTTGATATATTTTCTGTAACGTGGCAATTATCTAGAAAAACCTTTGGATGAATGTTATTATTTGTTGTTTTTTGTGTGGATATGACCAAGTGGGCCTTATAGAGTTAAAAAAAAACAACACATGATGCTGCATGTTAAATTATACAAAAATTATTAAATTCAACATTGGTCAGATTTTCAATTATAAAAATTTGCAAAGAAAAAACAAACTTGTTATTACTCTTGGACTTGAGTAATTAATTAACAATAATCATTACCCTGAAAGTTGACACTGGTAAATGCAGAAAATTTGGAAATAGTGGAACAAATTTTGATTATCCTGGTCAGGTTATGAAAACTGTCTCTATTCACAATACACACAAAATGTTGATAACTGTATGCGGAGCTGAGCAGCGTTGTGATGATCTCACCGTCATTTATCATTATGTCGACAGATTTTTCTACCTGTTACATTTTACACCCAGCAAGCAAGCAATCGTTATATAAATGACCTCTCAGTTGGTGGCTTCCCTTTGCCAAAGTAACCCTTTTCAATAATTTCACTTTTTTCTTTTCACATTCACATCTTGATTGGATAGCATATAAGCTTGTAATTTGTACCACAATAACCCATCTCACATGATGGTATTGGGTTATAATGAATTTGTATGTTTTTAATCTGTATAGACTATTGGCTTTGATCCAATAATAAAACCAGAGGAGTGCGCTGAATGGAACACCCAGTGGTTGTCATTGGATGAGATTTGGCCTCAGGCTGACTACATCACTGTGCATACACCGCTCATACCCCAGACCAAACGTAAGTTTTCTTTAACCATTTACTACAAGGACCTTGTGAAAAATCTACTTCCTGAATACTAGGATATTTGAGAAAGTCAGAATGCCCGCCAATTGTTTTTTATGGGAGCGATGCAAAAGCACTAACAACATAGCACTTTTTCATTTTCATGTCATAAAACTATTTATTTTTAGAAAGGGGATACATTTTTCTTTCACGTAGTACCAAATACAGGCCAGAGGAGTAATCACTGTGCAAAGGATAAGAGAAGAAACAGGAGAACAGAAAAGGCATCGAATTTTAAAAGAATGTAAAACATTTTTTCCATCCAAATTTTCATCACATTTTACACAAAATAAAGGTATTTGACCTCCCGAGTCTGTCCGTCCGTATCTGGTTGAAAAAATACATATTTGAAGGCATTCAGCCAAAAATTGCTCTGTACTTGCTGCCATTTTCGACAATAACGCCCTGTTAGCTCAGCCGTTAATTGAGCCCATTCACCCTTTTAACGCCTTTTAAGTACTCCCTACACTTTGTGCCAGTTCGTGGCACTGGGATCAGTCGAGTCTCTAATCAAGTTGTAGATTTATCGTTTACTCGCGGCATCTTTTCGGTAAAAAAAGATGCAGTAAATAGTGTACGGTTATAGCGGCAATTATGCTTACGTCGCCGGCGATCTGTCCATCCGAGAATCCCATAGCTTTGTTTCCAAGAATCCAGTTTTGGGGCGACCAGTTAGACTGATTTAGACTTTAAACCATCTTCGCTGTCAAGCGCCGGTCCCCTCACAGTTCGTACTCTCGCACGATCAGATAAACAATTTCATATTTTGTAGTGATAAGCACAATCGCTGCTACTCTTTCATACAGACATACATACACACACACATCCCCGTTGGGCGGCTCATTATAATATATTTACTCAATGATGTTACATACTGTTCAAGATTTTTTGTCCACTCTTGTTGGTTATTGTATGTTAAAACATCAAGAAAAATTTATTCGAAAAACATGAAAAAAAAAAAATTACTTTAATTCTCCTCACAGCTTTCACTTCTCTATATAAATCTTGCTTAAATATCGTCATTGAGATTCGGGAACATAGATCTAAGCTTAATCTAGATCTGATATTTCAAACGGATGAACGCTGTTTTCTGCCGCTAATGTGTTGCAACCATAGCTTACTATATTAACTTGGAAATAGTTTATTAAAGTCCACACATATAAAAGGCCTTCAGAAAATTAAGACAGGGCAGTGGTGGAACATACTTTATTAATGTCAAACAAAAGTATTGCTGCAATTACTTGTTAATATTGATGAGTTTTCTATAGACTCTGGTCATACTTGTCATAAATGTCAATTTAAGTGGGAAGAGGATGTTTGTTGGTTGGTAGAAAAGTTGTTTATATTGCTGGTTATGTGACACGGAAAGATTATGTTTGTGAAGAACGCGAGGACACATATAGAAATTCTCTAAGTGATACACTGCTCAAGATCTCAGAAGCATTTGACTTTTAAATAAAGCATCACCATTGCTTCACATTGAGCAATATATTTTTCAACAATTTTTGTAAGATAACAAACCTGCCATCTGAGAAGGAGCCAAAACAAAAGATATTGAAACTATCCTAGGTTAGAGCTACTTTTGTCTTGATTACATTTCAATTTTATAGTTTTCTTCAATTTAACCATTTTTCCCCATTTATTTGATCCCACTAATGTTATTTTAATTATTGACAACCTTTCTTTGACACAATAAAACTATAAAGTGCTTCATAGGCTGGCAATTTTATCATATGTCCTGCAAAGCTCTTTTTTTAAAAAATTTGACCGGAACGCTTATATACAATATATGAAACAATTGTGTTTTAAGGATAAAAAGTCTACTGTGTACTATTAATATATGTGTAAGCCTGCAATTTATTTCTTTATTCTTCTTTTATACTCCTAAATCGTCCTTTTATGCCTTTCAAGCATTTTTGTAATATAAAACACGAATTTGTTAGGAAAATTGTAACCGCCTCCACACTATTTCTAATGACGCACGTTGAATAGGCCTGTTATTAAGTACTCCATGGTTGCAACTCTAGCCAAACTGATGCCACCTTTTGTGTCGTATTGCAGTTGGTGGTTTACAAAGCCTTAGAATTATTTTTTTTAAATTGATAATTATCATTTTAATGACCCATATGGACATCTAGATTTTTGATCATTTTTGCACACATATGATCTTTTTGGGGACACCCGATTTGTGAAGACATACCTAAAAAAAAACCTATCAGTCGTTCCGAAGTGACACTACATCTCGTAAAGGTGGAATCTAGATCTAGACTATCTAGTTGATATCCGGCAGTATACATTTAGATCTAATTCTGTGATATAAATCGGAAAATCGTGTAGTTGAGGGACGAACTAACTCAAGTGGCAGAGCATCTGGTTCTCGGTGCCTAGTTTGAGGCAAACGACTGGGCAAATGAAATGTTGTATCTGTCCCCTACTGGTTGCTTTTGTCATTGACAATGGTGTTAGTTCCAATTTCTTTGGGCATGCTAGAAAGCTTAAATTTTTTAGCCAACCATCTTGAAAATATTATATTCAGTTAATGCAAAACCTTGATATTGTTGACGTGGTGTTTTTGACAATAGAGATGAAAATCAACAATAAATTAAAAAAAAAACCCACATATATACTCAAAAAAAAAAAGGGAAGAAAAAAATGCATTTATTAAATTAGACTGCAATTTTTGAAGAGTCTAATGCGTCTAATGTACAAAAACGATATACCTTTAGATGAATAAGTTTCTTTTACCCATGTTCTGAAGTGTAATTATCGATGTGCATCCAATAAATGACCCTGCAAATTAGATCCAATCATGCCCGTTTGTGAATGAAGCATTAGTTTCCGAATTCCAATTTTGCGGTTTTTCATCAATAATTGCGATTCTCACATACGCTCTTATTCTTTAATCTCGTCTTTGTCATTACAATAAAGATGTAAACCTGAGGCGTATGATCGTACGCCTTTTCCACTCAAATATATTGCACTCCAATGTATCGGTGTAATAGATATATATACTCAATAAACTGATAAATTCCATTCCTTTTCCCTATCATTAATACTCGAATAGATAAGATTGAAAGAGTTTTAGCCAATTTAAGAATGCCTTTGATCTACACTCCTTGAAACAAATATTTTTTATATAGCTTGCCTATGTAGCTTGCCTTTATTGTTTAAATCCTAATCCACTTTTTACATTTTGATGATGACAATTATAGAGTAATAAACCTTTTGTGGGATAGATATTTAATTCAGACAAAAATGGCACCTTTTCTTTTGTTCCAGATCTTTTGAATGACACCACATTTGCAAAATGTAAAAAGGGAGTGCGCGTGGTGAACTGTGCTCGGGGTGGCATCATTGAGGAGGCTGCACTTTTGAGAGCTCTTGAGTCTGGTCAATGTGGTGGGGCTGGCCTTGATGTGTTTGTTGAGGTATGCAAATTATGTGAAAGTTATTATAAGGAAAAACAGATCATTTTACGTTCTGTACTGTGTATTAAAAAAAGTCTGTTCTTTTCTTTACACCTTCGTTTGTTTTGCATGCAGACTTCTTCAAAGTGTTCAAAAAGAGGTCAGATGGACATTCTTGTTGATTTAACTACTGCAGCAGACAAAACTTGTCAGTATAATTTTTCAGGGGTTTGCCATGGAAAGCGGGTGGGGGACTTATGAAAGGTTTGGGAGTTAGCTCCAATGGGATGAAAATCAAGTTTGGAATAATGCAACAAACATGTGACATGTCTTTTTCTATTATTAAGCCATTTTAAATATATTTCAAGATTGTCTTGACAATGAAACGTTTTGCAGCACCCCTGCACATTTACTGATTCATACATCTTGACCAGTGCATTTTAGTTTTGAAGTTTTGTGTTACCAAACTTTGAGAAGAACCAATCCCTTTTATCTCCAGCTTAAAATGGTGCTTCTTTTTGAACCAATTTTCTAACTTAATCTGTTGTATATTGCTATATTTCAGGAGCCACCAAAGGATTACACTCTAGCCAAGCACCCGAATGTTGTGGCCACTCCTCATTTAGGAGCCAACACCGTGGAGGCACAGACACGAGTAGCTGAGGATATTGCTCAGCAGTTTGTTGATCTGGTTCAAGGGAAATCACTCTTTGGTGCTGTAAGGATATAAGTGTTGTGGTCTTAAATCACAGTTAAGGCTACAAGTTTCTGCCGTTTACACATTGAGTATACAGTTTGAAATGCTTTTTTCAATGTAAAGATATCAAGCTCTGCATTGACGTTAAGTTCACACAAAAATTCACATATTTGAATATTTTTTTCTCTGAAATTTAATAAAATTTTAAGTAACTTAAAAAATCTGTGGATTATTTTATTTATGGCATCCATGATCATAAGCAGCATATAAATTAGATGTGATTGGAATTAGTAACATCAGGAGAATAATTATAAAAAAAAGTGGAGACAAAACGATTTTACTAGCCAAAATTAATTTATGGGCAATTTGGTATACAAACCTCAATGCAACCTCAATGCAACCTCTGATGCTATTCTGTTGCTAATACAACAATTCTACTTCAACTTAGATCATCATTGCTAAATAATATCTCAAACATCATAACCGGTTCTAACCGCATGCTAGAATCAGTGGTCAATTCTACTGGCATAGTTATCATCACTTCTATCTTCATGAAGGTCTTGTCCATTATACCCAATGCGAAATTCCATATAATGTAAAGAGCATAGGGTATTTCTCTCTCCCCCCCCCCCTCTCCCAAATAAAAGCTGAAAAAACCCTCCAAACATTTTTCTCCCTCTTTAGATCAATGCTCATGCCCTTACAAATGCACTGAGTCCAGACACACAACCGTGGGTGCGTCTTGGAGAAAAACTGGGTGTACTTGGAAGCTTACTCACTAAAAGTTTGTCTCTCTGCAATGTGGAAGTACTGTTGTATGGTAAGTTAATATTTATATATGTAATTTAAACAATAATTTTTGTTGTTTTCCATTCAAACATGTTGTTATGAGATTTAACTGCAGTTACAAAATAAATTGATTAATCATTCTTGGGTGTTTTGTAATGCTTCTCTGAATAAAGTGGCTACTCTTGTTGTTTCCATGGACAAGTTCTGGCTCATCATATAAAATATATCCAGGTTATGAAATTGAAGCATTTTTCAAAGTTCTCAGTATCCTGTTTATACTGAATAGAATTGCTGATAATTCCGAGTGAAAGCTAAACGCCAGCTGTGCTTTGAAGGCAGCTCAAAAGGCAAGATGGCCCAGTCTGGGACTGGCACGGGTGACAGGGTGTGTCAGTACTGTTGACCTGGTTAACTGATGCTTTTAGAGTTACGCTATCACCAATATTTTTAGAAATTATTACTAGTGTGAAAGGGAAAGCCAGTTATTACTTTCTTCTCTCCAGATGATCATAATCAAACGTATTTAATTTGAAATAGCAGTGGGTGTGAGGTGTGTCGTTACTCGACACCATGCAGTGTCCAGTCTAGAGGTGCTAAGTCAGTGAAGTAGCCGAGCACAATAATTTGGCACATGAGCTTAATGGGTGAAAATGTGGATAGATTGAAGAAAGTTGTGCTTCTTTTTAAATAAATTACAAATGTATCTGTTTTGTGAAATGCGCCCAATAAACCCCAGTGTTTGTTCTCCAGGCCCAACTCTACAGAATGCTGGTGCCTTCATGACTGCTAGTGTAATGGTTGGCTATTTACGGACTACCAGGGTTGACAACGGAGACCTGCTGCCTCATGCGCCCAACATGGTCAATGCTCCTGTTCTCAGCAAGCATGCTGGCATCAATGTGAGTTTACTGCTAAGTAGTGAATATTGTGTGACGTGTGAAATAGGCATGTTTTGGTGTTTTTGATATAAAAGCTTTCGTGACTTTGTATTTTGATCTCTTCAGTCATTAGTTTTGTAGTTTGAAAAATGGGTTTTAAGGGAAGCTGTGCATAATAGTTTGTTACTTGAGAGGAGTATGCAATCTTGGACACATTTGCTCCCAATGTAAATTACTTAATATTGATATAGAAGTTACAGAAATTATTGGAACAAATGTATGAAGAAAGACTGTGATGCCCATTTTCCGTATATATTTGTAATTCCGTTAAAAAAAAAATAAACGTCTGTCAAAGTTCTGTAAAAAAAAAAGAGGTCAGAGTTCCGCCAAGGTTCTCCGTCAATCTTCGTGCAGCTGTGCATTGTCTCACGGAACCTGGAAAAATAATTTTAACGGAATAAGCGAACCGGAAAAAGTATGAACATCACTGAGCATGTGTTATTTACTTACAAAGTAACAACATCAGGCCATCCGATTTGACTTCGGAATATCAGAATTATGTGAAGAACAAATCTCGATCAAGACTTCAGTCGGATATATTTTGTGTGATTCAAAGTGCCACTGCATATATATGAGGATTAGGTCTAAACTAGGGCAGTAGGATGATTATCTAGATCCAAGGACCTCGTGTAGACCTAGACCAGACTTTCATGATTTATTGATTAGAAATATAATCTAGAAATAAAGTTTCTTCCGTGACGGAATTTGTTGATCGTGTTAGTCCACTGGACATTTAAGAAATTGATACAGGAGTGAAAATTGGAAGTGGTTAGACAAGAAAGACGCAGTTGGCGTTTTGTTATCGAATTCTTACCATAAGTTAAGCTAGTGTGGCTTCTGAATCACAAGCAAAACTAGAGTCAACTGCGGCTCCAACGGAGGCATAGCCATGCTAAGAAGAAATAAAATACATTGCTCAGTGCACGTTAAGCCTTGAAAAACAGCCAGGCCTGCTAATTACCTTCATTTTCACTCAATTCAATAAAAATAAAGGCTTTAAAGCATACAAATAAATTTTATTTAGAAGAAGTGTATCATTCCTATTTTTCTTTAATTTACTACTGACATTAATTTGGGGTGTGTTTTGAGTCCTTAATCTGGTACGCCGCTGTAAGTAAAAAAGTTAAGTAAAAAAAAACAACATTCAGTTGGCATCACTGGAAAGATACTCGTCGTAGAAAACGTAATATCAGTTTAATATTAAAAAGCTAGTTGAGGAAAGTATTATTACCAGCCGAATGCATAAACTATTTTTGAATGATTGGTAACCATGTTTTCCATTGTTGAGGATGCCCATTTAAATTTGAACTGTACAAAGTAGTAGTCGTGAAGGGAGGGCTAAAAAAGGTGGGCAGCCTGCTAATGGTAGTCAAATCTAGGGATCACAAGTTTTCCAAAGATCTGTTGATTTTTGCGACAGCGACGATTTTCTGAAGACTACTAGTGTTGAGGTGCTGGTGTCATTGTTTGTTTCATAAAACCAAGAAACTTATCAAGTCTGCAGCTCGTCATTATCACTCGTGAGAAACAAAAATGCTAAAATGAGAAAAAAACGAAAAGCCTGAGTATTGTCATTTGCAAATAAGAATGGCACCATAGTGAGAGAGACACAGTTCTAATCTTTTCAAGAAGTTTTTACTTTTTAAAACAAAATATGATCAAATTGTCAAGCACAATAACAAAACAAAATTTTTTTATCAAGCCATACCCACTATTTGTGCGTTCATTGTGTTTCTGTGTTTGCATGTCTATGTCTTTTCCCGACATCTTTCTCTATCAGCTTCTCTGTTCTCTTTCTACCACGAATGTTCCTGATTAATTTAGGGAGTAAAAGAGAATAATGCTAGATCACTATATGTTTTCCCATTGAATTGGATAGTGGTATGGCCAAAATTGATCTCATAAGATGTATTTCCCCTATCTTGTCTTGTGTAATAATATTTTTCATTATACAAATAATAACAATCTTCTAGTTGGGTTATCACTGCTCATAATCATTAATGTATAAAGTTTTTTTCTTTATACATTGACGCATCTAAAAATAATTACCTAATAGTCTTGAGAAAGTTACTTTTGCCAAAGCGTATTTGTAAATGTCATATATAGTTTTAAGAAAGAACATACTTTTACATTTAGTTTGGTTGAGACAAGATTCTCATAAATAGCTAATTTTTTAAAGACAATTATAAACATTTTATTTGAAAAGTAAAGTAATGCACAACTGTAAATTTTCCAACAATTTTGACGCTCAAGATTTTTCCTACCTGATTTCCGACGTGTCTTCCAACCCTATGTCCGACTTAAGGGATAAAATAATACACTAGCAGAACTGCACCCTCACGCTGATATGTTTTTCCACTGAACTTTCCGAACAACCCCAATGTTTTTCGCACTAAGCATTTTTGACGTATGGCGATTTTTGTGACAAGCACGCAACGGAACTAGTGAAGAATACTTATAGAAACTTTCATGCGTGGAAAATTAATGTAGGAACAGTTTTCTTGTTATATGGATGCTCGGTATCTTTATTTTAGGTCCGTAGTTCGAGTCTTAGCGATTTTTCTGTCTACTGGTTGGGCCGGTGTTTAATGTGACTAGTATTCGGCTGAGACAGGTTTCATGGTATCCCTGCCAAACTAACTCAACTACTATATTTGTTTTTTTTACTTGTCATTGAATTATCGAGAATGGGTTACTCAACAAAGTCAGTAATATCGATCGACCTTAAAGTGTTGTTTTCTTAATCGTTTATTATACCTCCAAAACTCTGAATAATAGTACCCATCTCTCTCTGTTTTCTCATCTAGTCCTCGATCATTGTCGCCAATTTGAAGTTAATTGTTTTTGATAGTTTGATCTTACTTGGTGTCGACCACTGGATAGATCTTTCGCGTTTGGAGCATCTGGTTGGTAGCAACACTTCGCGCAACCTTCTCACAAGGTTATCCAGTCATTTTCTTTACACGGGGGGAGTAACTAGCTGACCCCTTTCATGTTATGCGTCCTAATGTACATTTACAAACGAGGACCCTATCTGTAATTTATGGATTATTCGTCCACATGCTGATCTCTCCATCTTCACACCCAGCTCTCTTCCCTAGCTGTCATGTACTATTCTTTCGTTAATCATTTGCTAGAATCTACATTCACAAACAAAGGTTCTTAATTTAGATCTAGTTCATCGTTTTTTTTTTTTTTTGTGTCAGATTAATAGTGATATCTCTGTATTCACATCCAGTCCTCTGCTACAGCCGTCATTACCAGCTTATGATTGTCATCGTTCCTAAATTATATTTTATCATACTTGATGTAATTGATAATGTATACTTAAGTACTATCATTCAAACCACGACTCAAGCATTTTTTTTCCAAGAAATGTAGATCTACTTGTATGTAGACTTTTTGTGATTCAGAAATCTGGTTTTTGACTTATTAACCTTATAGGACCTTTACTGTATTTTAACGACCAGCATATTCGAAATCGAACTCTGATAGTTTACATCTAGTCTAGATATAAATTTTACCTACGCTATATATGGGTATCACAGGAGATCAGATACGGCGACAGGGTTACAGAGTGTGGTGCAGGGGACTTGTCTGAGTACCTTGCTTGACTCAATTATAATCAGGAGGGAAAACATTGCCGCAGATAGAACTGAGTTCTCAATTGTACCATTTGCTCAAACTGAAACTGCAGCAGAGTGTGATAAAATCCAAATTCTTCTATTGAAATCTCTTACAGAAGAGGTGCAGTATTTTGAATGAAGACTTTGTTTCATACTCAAATGGCCAATTTGCCCCCTGGAACTTTGTTCTGGTTGATTCTCTATTTTAATGAAAGCGAGTTCATTAATGAGCACCGGAGATCTATCCCCCCCCCCCCCCCCCCACCACACACACAAACTTCCAAGGTGCTGGCGGTGAAATCTTCCAGCTGTGCGGAACGGTGGCTGGCAACAACACACTTTTGCTCTCAGTACAGGGAAACGTTTTCAATATTAAAGCTTGGCTCAATCAGAATATTAAAATAACCACCCACAATGAGGGCTGTTCAAGAGTTTACACAAAATGCACCCTGTATTTAAACCCTGTTGCTTCTGTAGATAAAATTGATTCAATGGTTTATATTCAGTCTCTCAAACCAGAATATAGACACCTTTATTAGCAAGAAGATGTAGGGATATGGAAGGGATGGTTATTTGTTAGATTTTTGTTCTACAGATAATGTACTACTCAGACATTTGTGCAGATGTACAAAAAAGACATAAAAAAAAAAATGGATTTGTGAGAGGAAACGCAATACATCAGAATGAATGTAAAACAAAATGTTGGATCCATACAAAATGACATTCATTTCCCATGTTCAACATTGTATTTCTACAAGTTTTGATATTTAAATTTCACAACTCAAGAAGTTTGAAGTCCCTTTTTCGTGGAAAATTGCAATGACATTTTTTTTTCATTGCGCTTTCTTTGAGTAATATTCAACATGGTTTTATTCTTGATTTTAGGGACTTTTTTTTCTCAATTTTTAAATGTTTCAAATTATTATTCAAAATATGTTAATGTAAAAAACATTGTTGTATTTAACAGACCTACACAATGCTATCCCTTAATAATTCAAGAGCAGTAGTTATCAACACAAAGGAAGAAAATATAAAGCAAAATAATCTTAAAATTAATATCAAGATATTTTAATTTACCAAAGGAAAAGTTTTCTTTGACATTGACGGCACTGGAAAAACAAGCGAAATCTCTCAATATATACTGGATAAATATTTATTTCATTGCATGCATAAAATGAAAATCGTGTTTGGAAAAATATGGATGATGGAAAAATATTAACCAAAGCAGTTCTCCTATAGTGATTAAAAGTATACTTCTATCATGATATTGCATCTCTCTGCACAGCTGAGTTGGTGTTACGTTCAGCTATGTGCTAATGTTCAATGAGTTCATAATCCCATTCAATGCCTGATAAATGCTGTAGTGTATGCCCTCCTTTTAGCCAAGCACGAATGGACTCCTGTCTTGGCAAAGCAAATGGGGATCGTAGTGAGTGCTTACTCCCCAACTTATAGCTGTTAAAGCAAATTTAATCTTAGGGTTTGACCTTTTTATTAATGCAACTTTTTCTTTCTTTCTTTTTAAAATTTTTTTTTTCCTATTTTGCTTTTGTAACACTCAGAGTTCATGGGGCAAATGAAAGAAAAAGATTAGTGGTAACTTATGCTGTCCGCTGCATTAATTACTTGTTAAAAAAGGAACAATACAATAAAATAAAGCTCTATTTATAATCTTGGTGTCAAGTCCATGGAATTTTGGAACTCTCTTTGAGTTCTGAAAGGAAATGGCTTATTCCTTCATCTGTTTACAGACATGTAAAAAAAATAAATAAAAAATCAGACTTTATATTGATATCAATGAAAACAAGTACTGATGAACTCAAAAATAATATAGTGATAATGCTTTCACATAATTTTCTAAACCTCAGCTTTGGCATTGCTTTTTTGTTCACCTAGCAAAGAATAAAAACGAATCTGCTTTGTGATATTTTGTTTTTGACCATTGGTGGCTAAGCTTCACAGTTTATCATTTATTGATTAAAACAAAAATTCATTAATGCTTTATTTTGTTTACTCCCGTGGCAGATTTTTCTGCCTTTCTCTGCAGCTTGCATGCTTTTTATACCATTGTAAATGTCTAATTAAACGTCACCGTCTGACAATATTTGCTCACTTGTCAAACACTTGTTTTTTTTTCCTTCCTATGATATGGTTTATATGCTATAAAAACTCAAATGTTAAGTCAATGTATTGACTTGTGTTACTACTCACCAACCAAATCTAATGAATTTTAATAAGATTTTTAATCTGTTACTGCTACATATACCTCATATTTTGGGTATAAAATTCATGTTATACTAAATGCTTACAACATATTACCTTTTAGTCATAGCTTTAGTGCTAATTTGAATTTATAAATGAACTCTTGTCACATCTATGGATATTTTTTAATCCTGCAGATTTGATTTTTGTTTCACTTTTTGGGTGAAGGATTTTTAATAGCTTTTCACATTATTGATTAAAGAAAGTATTTGTAAGTCTTTCGATACACCTGCAAGGACCATAGATGTTGCTTTCGCGCAACCAATGAGTTATGATTTTTAGTGAAAATATTTAATTTTATGAAAGAAACTAATTGATTTTAGGATCTGGGGCATTATTACTTTATTCATTATTGTACTTCCATCTCTCTTGTATTGATAAAATCATGTTTGCCAATGATTGTGACATTTTATAAAATTTTAAATCAAACATGCCTTAATTAGTAATAAATAATGTAATCTCAGTTTCTCAATGTTGTCTATATTAAACTGCATGAAAGCGGTTTTATATATTTTTTTTTGCTGTCCTTAAGAATAATAAAAAAAACAACTACATAAAATCCTGTTGTATACATCTGCTTGTTACTGATACTTTTTAAAAAAAATATTTATTTTTTATGTCCAGGCGTATTTTCTTTCTTAAAAATAATTTTATCTGAAATGACTTTTTTTTTATGTTCTGTGATTCTGTAACAGCAAGAATGCGTTGCTTGATATTCCCTTGATCCATCTGTGCTTCTTCTTGTTTCCTCACCAGATAACAGCCACTTACAAGGGCGAAGCGAAAGATGGCACCCCGTCTGTGACTGTTGCATTCCAAGGTGCTGGCGGTGAAATCTTCCAGCTGTGCGGAACGGTGGCTGGCAACAACACACTTTTGCTCTCAGTACAGGGAAACGTTTTCAATATCCCCGCCATTCTGGGTGGAAACACACTGGTGTATCGCACTGCAGGAGCAGCTTCTATCTCAGACATCCTCGGTACATTTTTATTTCAATTCATGTTTAAAACAAATTATTTTATTCCTAGTGACAAACCATATTTGCTTAAAAAAATGATTTAAAAATGCATCACAATTGTGGAATGGAGAAACTTGAAGGGATAGATGTATATTTTGTGGTGTCTAAAAAATAAAATTATCTTTTTTTTGAGAATGGGTAAGAACCAATTTCAGAGAAATCTTGTTTCTAACTTGGCTGTAAGGGAAATAATGCTTCAATTTGTCATCAGTCAACATAATGAAATTGGTTCTGAATTAACAAAACGATTCCAAACTTAACTTGTGTTTAAATGTTTTCGATCTTGTATTAAAGAAATTTAAATATCTTATCATGATTATTGTAAAACTTGCTTCATTTTGCCTAATGAAGTATTGTAAAAAGCTTTTTCTTATACGTTTTTCCACCTCCATATAAAAATGGTTTCTTTTTGTTCGTTCTTCCTCTTTCAGCTGCAGTAACCAAGGATGGTGTAGAGGTATCTGCATTAACAGCTTCAAGCTTGTATAAGAACCAAACCTTTGGAATCATTAACGCCGCCTCCAATCTACCAAACACGTTTAAGAATTTGAGTGAAGTGGTAAGCAGTGCATACTCGTGTGAACTTTAATGATGGTCTTCTTTTAGTGTTTCACATGTTTTCCCTCAATGGTTAAGTCGTAAAACACAGACCAAACCAAATAGTCGGAAAATTTGGGGAAAGAAAACTAAAAACATTACTTTATGTGTTATGTTCAATTAAATATATGTTTTTTGCTTCTAGGAAATTTTTAACAAACTTTATGCCTTTCTACCTTTTATTTATTATTGCTCTTTAATCTTTCTGAAAGGACAACAAGAAAAATAAAATAAAAGAAAGAGAAAAATCTCTAAAAGCACGGAGGGCTATAAATATTGTGGAAAGAATATTGGCATTGTTTTGTTCCTCAAAAAGGAAATCAACGATTTTTAATTAGGTAACAGTTTAAATGTTCATAAAGTAGTTTGAAAGGGAAAAAAATATGATATTGAAATTGTATTTGCCTGTACGCTCCAGAAAAATGTGGATTATCAGAGCCAGTAGCATTCAGCTTAGAGCATTTTATATGTTTCGGATTAATATGTTGTGATTGATTTCTATTTAAAATGTCCTTCACTCTTTTTCTACTACCCTTAGTGAATTATTGTCACAGTTTTTGAAAGCATGATAATTGTTGAGAAACATCTTTCTCTGAAAAGCAGTTGGGTAAAAAAAAATTATTCATTCACTCAACTGGCATTATGATAAAAAGAGTAAATGTTTGTCAACATGGATGGGAAGAATAAGTTAAAGAAAAGGCTTTGAAATCACTGATGTATTTTTAATCTTTTTCATGATGCAAGCTTGTAACCTAAACCTTCAATTACTAGAATAATAGAAATTGATTGTCTAAAAATGCCTGCAATTATTATAAAGTTGATTGGAAAGGTGTACTTTGAAGACTGCACATCTATTAGCTCTCTTCATCTCATTCTAGTTCTGTGGTGGAATTAGTCAAAGATGTAAAATCTGCATATCTAAAAATATTATTTGTAAATGATCAAAGTTTCTCCACTCCACAAAATGTGAGTTCATTGAGCATATATTTTCAAAAGTAATGAATTATACTTGATTGATTTTTTGGATTGCAGTCATTTGTAGCATTCCAGAGAACCATGACATTCTCTTGGGGCCATAAATCATGTACAGAAATGTGATTACTGCTACCTTTTTTTAAATTTTTAGTAAAATGGTATTTTTTTTCTTGACATTGTAGTCATTGGTGGTATTGCTGTTAAGTCTTTCATTTTGAGATTTGAGCATTTTTTTGCCATTATTAGATACAATTGTGTGTGTTCTAGTTCATGCGATTTAATCTTTGTTTTATCCTCAAAACTAGCATACACAAGTTCAAGAGAAACATTGCACCTATCATTTGATGTAATAAAAAACATATTGTCTGTGTTCCCAAAAATCGATGAGGTTACAGGATTTTAGTCATTCTATTTTTTTTTGGTTATTGTGAAATGGATGCAAGTTTGGATATGTGAAAAAGGGCTAGTTCTCAAAAGATTCTTTTTCCCTTTTATAAATTCTTTTTTCTGTTCAGACTGCTGATCAATTAATATTGATTCATGGTATTGTAACAAGAATTATATTGTCAGTGTGTGGAACCTGAACACAATTCCTAAAACAATTTACTTAAGGTCTGTCCTGTCTATTAATGTTCCATGCAAAAAAAAAAAAAAAAAAAAGCATCATTTTGTTTTGTTTTTGTTTTTGTTTTTAAAGCAAAAAGTAGATTTAATGTAAACTTTATAAGATAAAACCATCATTTTATAGTGAACATATTTATTTTATGCCAAAGCAGCTAGTTCATTTTATTGAATAAGGTATTTTTTTGCTAATCTTGTGTGGTGTATTTGTCTATGCAAAGAAGGAAAGTAAAAAAGTCTTTACCATATATGAATATGTCTTATTTTAATTTTGTTAAATTTTGTGTAATATATTAACATAGTGCTGAGTTTTAATTATAATAACACCAAAATACTTCTTAAAATAAGAAGCATCGGTTGTGCCTTTTTTCGAGAAGGAAAAATCACGTGAAAATCTCCCTGTATTGGTCTTGCACACAATAAAACAAAATACATTTAAATACGAATAGACACTTCCTTTTATGACTCATTCTCAAAGAATAGCATCAGCAACCCAAGGATGGAATATAAATATTTTAAGCACCTCATTTTGTGAAGAAAGTTATATAACCCTTAAAGAATCGTATATATTGAGATGTATTAATGACACAGACAGTATCTTTTTAAATACTTTTGTTATCTTACATGACACAGACATTATCTTTTTAAATACCTTTGTTATCTAAATGATGAGCCCCCATCGCTTTAAAATTGTAGTTTGCCTGCAATATTATTCAAATATCTCAAAATACTGAACCTTGTTAAAAAGACACCATGTTAGGTAGTTCAAAGTTTGTGACAATGATTGTCACATTGAAGAATTTTCACAAAAAATTCTTTCATTTTTCTAAGTTTCATAGTAATTTACCAATTTTTCTCTCAGAAATCATTTTCTATTAAAATAACACCAACACAAAAAGATTGTATTTGAAAACCCTGTGAGAACGAAAAACAACAATATTACTTTGGGATGTATTGACGCAAATTGTGTCATAGATGCATCTCAGTACTGTCTATGTCAAATTATATAAATTTGTCACTGAATATGATCCATGGGTAATTAAAATGTTTATATTGAATTTGTATCTTTCACATGAAGCAAAAACACTCATCAGTTATTTCTTGATGGGTCAAAGATACAACGAATGGTCTAGATCTAGGATGTGCCAAGATGTAACGATGACATACATTTTTCGTTTTATAGATTGTGGATACTAGCATTGAGATTATATTCAGCTTATAATGAAGAGAAACTAAAATATCCACGCAATCCTCATTCTACCGTTGAAATGTATCGTTTGGTATTTGAGATGTATCGCTGGCACTGGTGATGACACAAAAATTGTTATCTTGTTTTTGTGAATTTTTTTGGTTTAGACATAATGAAAAAACGGGCAAAACCGCATTTCTATCAATAGGGTTTTATAAAGCTAGATGATAAAAATTGGTACAATTAGAGCAAAAATGGCTTTTGATGTGAGGTATATCTAATGACACAAATTTGGGACGTTGTAGGGAAATGCATAATATTGAACTTAATACTATAACAGTGCGAACTTGATGCCAATTTAGCTTGTACAATAAAGTTTTGTCTATCCCTATGCAGATAAGCCTTATTGGATCTAGTAACAAAACATATGGAGTGTTGTAGTGATCTTTTATTATGATGGATCATGATGACACAGGGAGATAGGTCTCAAAGTGACAAAAAAAAAACACCCAACATTGCCATACCAAAATACTGTTGCCTCAATAAACAGAATACAGAGATATGTTGTTTCATTATTCCCCTTGTAATATCAAGTCAAATTTAACTCGTAAAATCAATAAGAAAACAGATACAGGACAAACAAAATGACCACCACAAAATGCAACAAAAATTCTCAAGAAAAATTGCGTTGTTAAAACTTCCAACACTTCACAACACATACTGCACACAACAAACACCATAAATTTACTAAGGCTATCTCTATATCATTTAAGCGACATATTGGAGCCAAAAAATGCTGTTTTTTTTTTTCAAACTAGTGTTACATCATAGATATTGTTGAAAAAACACCTTTTAACAATAAGTGGTTTATAAAAAATATGTGTACTTCAATGTAAAAAGCTTTCCTTTCTCAAAGTCAAACATTCTATGAAACTGAAGGTTGGGCGATAATAAATTTGAATGGTTAGGGAGCAAGGCATCAAAAGTGAATAATAACAGGTAAATTCCTATTATTATTATTATTATTATTATTATTATTATTATTATTATTATTATTATTGTTATTCATTATACTTTTATTATACACGTAGTTTTTGCTGTAACTATTATTTTTTTAATCACCATCATCATCGTAATATATAACAAACAGAAAGAAAGATAACTGAGTATTTATGCAAACAAATATCCCGAAAATCTTTTATATTATTACTTTATCTGTTTGTTGCAAATAACTCGATAGTTTGGGCATGTCACATCCTCAATGTGTTAGTAAGAAATTAAACAGTGTTACTTTTCCTATTATTTTATTGTCAAAGAGAATCTATTCTTGAGTGAAGCAAAATCAGATCCTTTTGTTAAACTAAGACTTAAAACGTGAACTATGAAATGTACTGATTTTGTGGGGCAACTGCTACTCCAGTTGTCATTGAGTTGGTTTAACGTTCAACATCAACACTATATAGGCTATATTGTGGACGGGCCCTAAGACTGACATTTGACAATTATATGTGCTTCAACACACGAGACAGGGCGGGGATACCATGACTTCTGTCTCAGCCGGTCACATAGACTAACATCTACCCAACCAGTAGGGGTCGAAATCGAGCCACAGATCTCTTGCATCGGATGCCGGTGTTCTACCCCAGGGCCATCGCACCATCCAACCGCTACTGCACATTTGTGTACATTTCCTTATTTCGGCATAAAAGATGAATATTTGTCTGTTCAGTTTAATAAAGGGTAAGCACTAAATCCGTATACAATATGTTGCCCATATAAAATTCAGTGTTTACATCAGATATTCCAATTTGAAAAGGAAAAATTTTGTTTTTTTAAGTATTAAATCTTGATTGCACGCAACAGATAATTAGGAAACAAAACAATGCTATATTTCAAGCAAAACTTTAAGCAATGATTTCTTTTTCTTTTATTTGTGATAATTTTTTCAAGAAATACAATACAATTACGAAGATGATGCCCACATTCAAATCCTCATTTTTGAAATTTCCTTTGATGACACCAATGCTCTTAGACCATGGTGAGAATGAAATAACTTTCAGTCAGCAGTGATGTTCGGCTAAATGTAGACTCATGAATGTTGGTCTAAATTGTCACAGCAGGTGAAACAGTTTTTCAAATAATATAAGCAACAGATAAAAGTATGGCATGTTTTATAATAGAAGTACAAGACGCACATTAACCTAAGCTTCAGCATAAAAAAGCGATGAACTATTTTAAAGACTTAACTTAATTTACACTCTTATATTCTTATAAGTATATCACAGTATATTTTACTGTACAGATGTTTACATTTAAAATGTTCATAGCTTTAATGTATTCTTTTTAAAATGAAAATAGTCAACAAAGTATTCATGATTAAAAAAATATTATCACATAGACATTTCAGACAAATGTAAAACAAAACATTGAAGAAAATAAAAACGCCTGCTTAAAAAAATGAAAACAAAAAAAAGGACCATACAAAGAAAGATCTGCATATTAAAATTATGGGCGATTTCAATTACGAAATATTTTTACCTTTTCCACATTAGATGTATTAACGAAAAAAAATATGACAAGAACAAGAAAAACAACAAAATTGAAGCTCACACTGTGATACAGATAGTGAAGTAAAAAGGAAATGATGTCTTTCATTATTATTATTATCACCATCATCATCACCATCGAGAGAGAGAAGAGAGAGAGAGAGAGAGAGAGAGAGAGAGAGAGAGAGAGATCAGATAGGGAGAGAGAGATTTTAAAGATATTTTTAAATTAAAAAACATTAGCATGGTGCCTCTAAGAAATAGACCAGCTATTTCTGTTAATCTTTCAGTCCTCGCTTCCACAGCCCCCTCCCCCTCTCTCCATCTATCTCTCTTTCTCTCACTCTCTCTTTCTCTGTCCCGTTCCCCTATACCCATACATGCATGCACGTTATGCACTTCCAATGAGACGTTCGGACGATAGTTACAACTTACATGTAGAATCTTTTTGAATCTTTTACTGCTGGATCCGATAGCTTTGCTCGCAGCAATGGCAGTTACACTTACACTTACAGAGACTTATCCCATTCATACAGCCCACAAAATCAGTATATTTTAATAATCATGCGTTTCCCATCTCTATTAAATTGACAATCTTCTGAATAAGCGGAAATGAAGTGAATAAATGAACTAGGCAGCCGTATGGACCAAGTGTCAGAATGACAGAATAGCTAGTTTTGTGTGTTTTATTTTTGTTTTGTTTTTACATGTATTGAAACTTACAGTAGTTCACGTTTGCTGGTATACGCTTAACAATTTTCTCCAAATAATTATGCCTCGATAGATGGCTTCAACCTATTGACGTTGTAGTTAACACAAATTGTGAGCCCCAACTATTTGAATTTCAAGTCGTCAGAGAAATAATTATTGCAAAATCAGAAAGTTTCGACCTTATAAAACCCTACTTTAGACTAAAAAATTTAAATCGCACATTGAAGCCTGACTGAAATTCGAATCAAACATAAAATAATAAAAAAAAAGATAAAAAAGGATTATAAAAATAAAATGATGGCTAGCCTAGATAACTCAAATCCTTTGGCACAATTCATACTAAGTTTTGTCGTATAGGATTCTTGAGAAAAGCAAAGACTCCTTAAACTTTTAAAGGGCGTGTGAAACGCCTATTGTGATTAAAAAATTGTAGTTTAAAAAGCTTTATCTAGTTTTGTGAAAAAAAAAATCAATGCAAACCTAATGATATTAGTTAATTAAATGAAATAAATATTTATCAGATTTACAAGTCGTTCTTGGCATCACACCACAATTTTATATTATCACCACAATGATTTTATAAGCACCCTGTACGCTTGCCCGGGGATAAGATTATCTTGTTATGGTGAAACTACATGAACAATAGTTTGATTACCAGAAGCAACTTTTGAATCTCTTGAGGATAAGAATCAAACATATCTTCTGTCTCAAAACCATGTGATTGACGAGGTATTCAATGGTGTGATTCAATCAATGAAATTAATCACCCAGTGTCTATTTCACGAGGTTTTCAAAACATAATGTTGATGAACATCTTAAAACTTTGAAGTAAAAGGTAAACTTGACGTCATTCCGCTGGAAATTCCACTTCCTTTGTTATTGGACTTAAAAGGAGAAGGAATATGGTAGTAAGTGAGGTAATAAGCACAAAAAGCCAGAAGAAAAATTTATCCAATACACGTGCAACTTCTTGCCATTCCAATACAGCGATTCTCTCGCCTTGTCCTTTATCGAAGGTTTCAAGGACTGCTCTGAGGTAGTACAAAATTTGAGCCTCCATGTGGGTTTTGCGACCCTCTCCGCCATTGTTAGACTCAGTGGACGGCTGCTGACCCAGGCCAGAAAATTCGCCGGTCTCTCGGAAATCAGCGCACCAGTTGCAGTCCGGATTGGGGCTTAGCTGGTGCGGGGAGATGGGTGGCGGAGGTGGCGGCGGGCAGCACGATCGTGTGGGGCTGCTGGGAACCGAACATGCGGCCGGGGTGCGGTGCAGCGGAGCTGTGGACGTGGCGTCATCCGTCAGGAGCTGACAACTTCGAGCGCTTCCACTGGTGAGGCGCGGAGTGCTGTTCTCATCCCCTCCATCACTATCCACGCCACATATATCACTGCTCTGATGGAATATACTCGCATTGTTTCTACCGTCGTCGTTGAGACGATGTCGATGCTGAATGCCGTTATTTTGACGGCTGATGAGATTTTTACTGCTGCCGCCACTGGAAGTGTATGTATCGACCTTGCTGGTGTCGCTGGAGCTGCTCATGCAGCACAAGGGTTTCCTCCCCCTGCTCACGCTGGCGATGCTGGAGTTGACAGTTTGCCTGGGGTTGCGACTGCTCCTCCCAGGACTCTTGGCGGTTGTGACGTAGCTGTGTCCCCGCCTGTCGACCGCTTTAATGTGCATCAGGCGCATGCGCAGAACGCGCGCCACGAAGCAGCAGAAGCCTCGGACGCAGCCCGGCGGTCGCCGCATGCTGGTGCCTCGGTGGTGGCAGTTCAGGACAAACACAGACACGGCCACGGACAGCGCAGACATGGCCATGATCACGGTCAAGTAGATACCTGAAAAAATGGTCGTAAACAAAATGAATGGATCAGTAAAACTTTTGCTGCGATTAGGCGAGCCTCACCTTTTCAGGGACAAAACAGTGTACAAGGCATATTTTAAAAATTGTGTTAAAATAGGAAAGTCTCCTGATGTTTTATACAAAAAGAAAAGTGATGATTCATACGCCCAATTGGTGAGTTTCTTTCACTTTCACTGGTGTAAATCGTAGCAATATACTTTATTTTGTCAGCGGGATAAAGCCAGTCACTATAAGTGGTAATTTTTTATGAACTGGGATATATAGCCATTACTGGAACAAAAATTATGCTGTTCGTATTAAAACTTAACCCTGAAACTTGAGATTTTAACTGACGAGATGTATTCGATGCATTATTTTACCAATGGCGTCGACGGATAAAGAACATAATATCAAATTCTTGTTCATCATGCGTTGAGCTTTAAACTAATCGTTTCCTAACCTTAATTTAATTGAGTAGTTAACCAGGTGACGAAATTTACGTTCCTTAAAAGTTGGACATTTTGAAAGGCTATAAAATTTGAACTCACTTGTGCATTTTCCATTTAATTCAGTCTAACAACTTAAACAAAATTACACTCCATCTAACTTTACATAGAGTATGTCTTTCATTAACAAATGGAAAAATCATCAAACTTTTGTTGATCTCTCGGGTAGTTGGAAAAAGATGTCCTCTAGATCCGTTGTGGGTCCATTATCCAATAGAGTGCCATGTTTTATACTTTTTATAGTGCTGACATTGGACGTTAAAGCAACAAACTGAACTTAACTCAACGTCCCACATCTAGAGAAGCTTATAAGACGCGAAACTTAATATCAGAGCTGACGAGATAGTGTGGGTTGGGCTGGTTGTTCAAAGTTCAACATCAGCACTATATAGGCTATATTTGTGGACGGGTCACAAGATTCAGATTTGACAATTTTACGTGCTGCCACACAGAGATAGGGCGGAGGTACCTATATTGACGTCTCCGCTGATCACTTGTGCACATACTGTACTCAAACTGACCCAACCAGTGGGAACGAGATCAGACTCATGATTTTTAACCGCTCTGAGACCTCTAGTAGAACATTGGCTTCCGACACAGGAGGTCCGTGGATTGACATCCGCTCTGGCGTGTTCATACCGAGCTGGTTGGATCGGTTGGGTCGGTTTCAGTTTAGTGTGACCAGCCAAGACAGAGTCATGGTATCCCCGCACTGTTTCTGTGTTGCACTACACAAATTTGTCAAACGTCAGTTTACATAATGGTAAATTGGGCAGAGGAAGGTAGTCTTGGCGCCCTCTTGTCTTGAGAGCCTAGATAATGACGTTGAACTTTGATACACCAAAACAGAAACAAAGATTAATTCGGCATTCTAAAATTGGAGGCAATACAACAAACAAAAAAGAAAACAAAAGACTGTCCTGGACTGTACCCACATACGGTATGGCATTTGTCTCCAGATCGGGTGGTCCGCGGTTCGAATCCCACGATCGGCAGATTAATTTGTCCGATTTCGTCCCCTGTACCTGGTTGGGTCGATGTCAGTATAATGTGGCCGGCTGAGACATGGTATCCCCGTCCTGTGTCGCGTGTGGCAGCACATACAATTGCCAGACGTCAGTCTTGAAAAGCGTCCACAATATAGCTTATATAGTGCTGACGTTGGACGTTAAACCAACTCAACTCAACTCAGCTCAACCCACCTATGAGCGGGATGTACTCCGAGGTGGGCGGCATGTTCTCCGCCACGAGCAGCATGAAGACGGAGAAGGCGAGCAGCACCGTGAGGCCCAGGGTGACCTTCTCGCCCGACTCGGGCGGCAGCAGGAAGCCTGTCAGCGACAGACTCGACAGCATCATGCACGGGATGATCACGTTCAGGAAGTAGTAGAGCACTCGACGCCGGATCTGCTCAGAGAGAGGGGGGTAGAGATACTTATTAGAGTTAGATAAACACATCATTATTTTGATAGATGGAGAGCTAGTTAGCTGGAGAGAGGGGAACGGGGAGAGTGAGTGGGAGATGGAGAGAGATTATATATATATATATATATACGGCTGAGAAGTTACAACCTGCCCTGTTTATCGGTGAAAACCTAGTAAGCATTTCATTAATCTTAGTTTTTCTTAGTTCGGAGACTCTCTTGGTATTCATTCCCCTTTTTCAATGTAACAAAATGGTTAGTATGCCTAGGGCCCGATTTTAAAAATTCCCTTTTCTCAATAAGTTTGCATTCGTCTTATATTAAATTGCAGCTCTCTATCTACCTTGATTGTATCGCCTTAAGAGCCGCCATAGTGCTCTTTCTATGATGTAGCTGTGAATTTAACTTTCTAGCTACTTGTAAATTACGCACTTTTTAAACCTGATTGCACTCTCGTTTTCACAGTAGTCGAATGGAGCCATAAAGTAATATTTGATCAGTTTTCTTCACTATCAAACAGTTGATAAACTCTCTTATTTGTGTCTAAACTCTCTCTACCTTTTTCAGATTGTAGAGATGATCTTTAAAGAATGATATCTAAATACCATGATATAAAACATGACACATATGCACAATTTAAATACATGTACAATGATATTAAACGTCACATCTATGTACCATAATTATACATACCATGATATAACACGTGGCATCTGTGTAGCCTCTAAATACCATGATATCAAAGTTGACATCAGTTTATATGTACGTAAGTTTTACGCTTACCCTTACTCATAACATAATATAAAAGGTGGCATCTATGGACCATCTACACGCCATGATATACAGAGTGTCATCTATGTACCATCTACATACCCTGATATAAAACGCGCCATATATGTACCATCTAACACATGCGCGCCATCTACATACCATGATATGACACGTGGGATTTATGTACCACCTACATACAAGTAATATAAATCGTGTCATCTATATACGCAAGGTCTACACTCAGCCTTACTCATACCATGATATAAAAGGTGACATTAATGTACCATCTTCATACCTTAATATCTATGTACTAGCTCCATACCATGATATAGTATGTGACATCTATATGCCATCTACATTTACAGTATACACGACGTGACATATATGTACCATCATTATACTATGATATAAAACGTGACATCTCCGTACCATATACATTAATTTGTCATGATATAAAACGTGACATCTATGTACCATCTAGATACCGTGACATAAAACGTGACATCTATGTGTCATCCACGTACCATGATATAAAACGTGACATCTATGTGTCATCCACGTACCATGATATAAAACGTGACATATATGTGCCAACTACATACCATGATATAAAACGTGACAACTATGTACCATCTGCATACCATGATATAAAACGTGACATCTATATGCCATCTACATACCATGATATAAAACGTGACATCTATATGCCATCTACATACCATGATATAAAACGTGACATCTATATGCCATCTACATACCAAGATATAAAACGTGACATCTATGTACGGCTGGGGACAGCATGTGTAGTATTTGACCCTCCGAATGACCTTGGTTCCCAGCAGCTCCCACTCGCCATTGTCCACGTAATTGCTCAGGTCCACGTTGTCCGAGCGGTTTGTCACGTCCACCTGTACAGGCCAAAAAAAAAAAGAAATGAAACGTTAAAGAGACTGGAGCAGCTAAAAATAACTAGCTAGTTTTAGCCACATTGAAGGAGAAGTGAATTTAAAAGAGACCGCTACAGTGGGTTGATCAATTTTAAACCTCCATTGACATCCAGAAATGTCAAATGTACAAAACACAGTGCTTGCTTATTTTTGTTAATAGATCATTAAGAACATTAATACAAATTCGCAGATTCATCCCAAATCCAATGCCTTAGTAGATAGTAATTAAACCAACGTCTGCTTTTAACACAGAGAAATGCTAACAAAGTTTGCTGTCACATATTGATAGTATTTTATAGTCTAGATTTGCATAATCAGGCGCAGACAGCCCGCATGGTCGAATCACACCACATATATTCTGATTAAGAAATGTCTCCAAAACTATTCCTTGTACAAAAAAGGAGAATCTGCGACCAGGCTTTTGAAAATGAAAGATAGCAATGCAGTACACAAATATTACACTTTCTGTGGGAAGTTCCAAAGAGTAATGAAGAACGCCTCTGCAATTTAAAAAGATACACTGAATACAATACACTGTGTACGATTTTTTTTGTTGCATTTCCAAGAGTAATGACTCACAAAACAATTCAAAATCAGGATTCAATGTGAACTTTAACAGAGAAAGAAAGTGAAACCATGAAAATAATTATTTTTCGCGTTCTTTCCTGGAGATATTATACGTTAAATTACGAGGGTAACATTAGACGGCAAATCATCACCCGGTTTAATTTAATTCTTAAAACATGAAAAGACAATAATACATCGAGGAGGGGGAGATAGCTCTGTGTCGCCTAAAATTATCAGAGGTTAACGTTGGAAGCCTGGTTAATGAACCTGAATGTCAAAAAAGGAAACAAACAAAGAAAACATTGATTCATTCAGCATTCTAGAATTAACCCATGCGACAAAAGTCTGTTTTCAGATTCTCTTCTCTATTAACATTTATCAAATATATGAAGTTGAATTTAAACAGCTAAATTCATAAGAGACATTTATGTACAATTAGAGATTTCCATAGAAAATCATTATCATGAGCACAAACTATTATGTTGCTGAATATGATTATAGATATTTTTCAAGTAGACTAAAAAACAAAACAAACAAAAAACTGAAGCAAACTAAAGCGAATTGTATGATAGAGAAAATAAAAAAATGTAAGATAATAATAAACATAGTAAGTATAGCTACAGCTTTATAGAAAATTATGCACATTGCATGAGCGATAATTACTATCAATAGAGAGAATCAGATAGAGAAAGAAAAGAGAGTGAAAAAAACACCAAACTCTAATTGTTGGATTAAAATGAATGGGCCTGTATCTAGATCAAGTAAACACTCAAGAGCATTCACCCTTCCCATCTTATAATTTTGTTGCCGAATTTAAACTGATAACAACTATCACTATGAACGGAATCTCTCCCTCTGTAAACATATTTATCCCCCTCATTACACGCTGTGCAAAATGTGCAGACCTGCGGCGATGTCTAGATCTAGGTCGGAGTCATTATAGTAGGGCTCGCGAAGAGTGCATGTGATTGACACAGGGGGAATTAACTACCGTGTAGATTGAGCGCTGAAGTAAAGCACTGCTCTGATGGATTGGCTGAAACTGGGTTCTGGTCGGACCGGTCACTTCTGTTGGTAGATACATTGATAAATAGCAACGCTCATAGTCAGTCTCAAGGTGGACCTCATTTACCTCAACCTTACATAGCGGGCTCCGATAGCTCACATTACGATTCAGCTTTGAGTCTTCCCTCAATATTTTTAATACAACCAGAAAAAAGAATGATTATTTTATAGGAGATACACAATGTTTCCGACAAAAGACTAAAAATTTTGTTGGAAATATATTGGACATAGAATTAATTGAAATTAACACACGCTGTAACTGATCCATGTCAAAAACTAGAAATAAAATAGGCCTCATAAATAGACCTCATCATACCTATTAGATTAATGTACATCAGTCTATTTTCCCACAACATCAACACCAAACCATATCATGTTACATAATCATAACCATGCATTATTGTGCTTATTTTGGCTTTGATCAAATCATAAAATTGAGAAGTTTTACAGACATTTTTTAGTTGATGGTCGTGGCAGCCGCACCAATATATACTTGATCATCGAAATCCAATCTTTACCGACGAGTCGAACATGTTTATAAGGTAATTTGACCACACATAATATATAGGCAAGTCATCTCTTTTTGAGTGCTCTACAACATTGCAATCATTATATGTTGTCCCAATACATTAATTATAGTTTCACAACTAAGGTGTGAACAACACAAACTTAATAGTACAACCCAAATACTGATTTGTCCACAAGACTACATGGTTGGTCTTTAACTTATTCATCATCAATATTCCAGCGGTTTCTGGGGGAATAGAGCTAATCGTTTATCCCATGGGAATTTCGGATAAGGTGCCAAAAGCGTGAAACAACCGCTAAAATATCTTGGGATCTACATTGAGTAATCTTTGGTCTATGTATTCCGTGGATGATCTGTTACCTACAATTTTGGGAAGAGAAATAACGTATTTTTCTTATTTTTTTTTCTTCCACTTTTAAAGAAAGGTGCCAACTTCTGTTATAAAGCGATGGAACATCTATATACCTATCTACATTTTCTTTCTCCAGATATGGTGAATTTCTTAGAGAATATGTATCGATTAATACCTTTACCACACACAAATTTGAACTATACTTCTTAAAAGTCTTTGGATATGGATCTATAAAACACCCAACATTTTTAAAAGAAAGAAAAACGACGACAACAACAACAACAACAACAACAACAACAACACCAACAACAACAAAAACAACAACAACAACAACAACAACAAAAACACAAAAAACACAATAAAAACAACCGACACTCAATTAACATAATTATGATACTAATGATGTGATTAGACATATTTCATTAGCATACGGCGGCGAATTCTGCAAAGAACCCCCCCCCCCCCCCGCCCCGCTCACACACACACTTTTCCTTCTCAATTACAACCCCAAACGAACAGAGATGATGTGAAATCAATAATTAGAAAATATTATTCTTCCCCATCACTGCAACAATAGAAAGTGCCTAAACCTGTGTCCACTACAAAAAGATTTACGGGAGATAATCAACTGATGTATGAGGGAACTGGCTGTTAGGAGGTACCCTATAATTATGAATACTTGTGTGGATCTTTTTTTAATTTATTCACACATGTTTTTCCGTGATTCTATAATATATCTCGAATTGAATATTGAAACATAATCATAGTGTAATTTAAGAACTTTATGCTAACTTTCCTAACCCCAACGCATCCATTCTTCTCCATACACACCATGGTGCCATATTTAAGAATATGTGCGAACTCAACACTCTATGAGGTACATGTACAGTTAAAAAAGCCTTTTATAGAAGACTAAAGAAAAAACTACAAAACACAAAACAAAACAAAACAAGCCCCTCACCAAAACAAAAGACAACAAAGAACAAAACGTACAAAACTCATTTTTACATTGATGTTTCATTGCAATTCAATATTTTATTTCTAATGAATCATCTCGACCGCTTACCATATTTATTATCATTAAATTCATTTTAACCACAGTAAATTTTCAATCTTAGGGAAACCATTAATTGGGACAAGAGAAATCTTTTTAATTATCGTTTTATTAGTAAAAAAAAAGTGATGAGTTAAGTGAACCTCAAAGGAGTACGATGCCATCAACAGAACGGATGGGACGAGTGCTTAGGAGTTGTAATTACAAACGTAACATAAGACTAATGGTGCATTTTGGTATTAAAAGGTATATTAGTCGGACGTATAGACATGGGGGTGTTCTGGAGACAAAATCTTAATTTTCGATATGCACTACCAAACAAAATCAACGATCGAAGATCTTGAGATCAGATTATGATTCCATAGTGGTTGGGCAATTAGTTTGAAGAGCTGCATTGTCATATAGCCGTTACCGTACTGACGTACCGTAAAAACAAACTTACTCATTCACTCCTTTGGCAAAATATTATCTGGTTTCGTAAATATAGCGGGCTAGAGACGTAGACCCCCGCCTAAAATCTAAACTTAGTCCTACAACCGTTGTTGTTGAAATTGTATAAAAATGATGAGATTGGATACTTTTAGCAATGAAACCTTGTTAACGAGCTGTATCATTTATAGACGAGTGAAATTTGTTCCACACCATTATTTTTATTCTTTTGTGTCCATGCTCGTTTTCTCCCTTCATAATTAATAGTTGAACTCCGCAGTCGTTCCGATATTTTCTTGTCGAGTTGCCTTTAAAACCTGGTGAGAGTAACTTATTGTTGCGCTAGCTTTTTATAGCAAAATTATTTGAAAGCTTTACTTTTTGTTGATAACATATCAGACTTGGTTTCCTTCCCGAGTAGCATAATGACTTTAGAAATCGATGATCAGGAACTTCAACCAAATAAATTAATATTCAGTATTGACGGGAACCACACACCCTCTCAAAAAAAGAAAGAAGGAAAAAAAGAATAGTAGAGTAACTGTTGCTCCAAAGAGTCTTTTTAAAGTCAACATTATGTAAGAATTTATTTTTTAAGGAACATAGTGCTATTTTAAAAGGCTATCTTTCATGGATAGAAACACCAAGCTTGCAGCTTTAAAACTTACAGATAATATTTATCTGAGAGAGAGAGAGAGAGAGAGAGAGAGAGAGAGAGTGAGAGAGAGAGAGAGAGAGAGAGAGAGAGAACTTTGAGCTAAAATTCTTTATGAGAGACTGTCTTTACCAGCGGAACACTGAGTAAATAACACTGTCGGTGGTCTGTTAGTCCTGAACATGGCTCCCAGCTCTTCGGTTTCGCCCAACACAAAGATGCAGAGTCTCAGGGTCATTGATTTTTGCTTCTGTTTTAAATATGGTCGAGAGAGAGAGAGAGAGAACTTTGAGCTAAAATTCTTTATGAGAGACTGTCTTTACCAGCGGAACACTGAGTAAATAACACTGTCGGTGGTCTGTTAGTCCTGAACATGGCTCCCAGCTCTTCGGTTTCGCCCAACACAAAGATGCAGAGTCTCAGGGTCATTGATTTTTGCTTCTGTTTTAAATATGGCCCTGCTGAGGTTAACTTAGGAGTTCGCGCCATTTTAACCTGGAATAACACTGATCTTCATGCCATTTTTCCTAATCTCATAAAGAATCAGTGCTTTCTCCGCATTAATATATTACACCATGTCAAATAAATACTTAAGTCATGACATAGGCTGGAATATTTATGTTCCCACACACTTTTCTAAAAATTCTAGTTCTAGATTTCTTTGAAACATTTATTTTTTGTTTTAGAAAAGCTCATAATGCTTCCACAGTTCGTTAGAAAATAAAGATGAAAATAAAATAACAGACTGTATAATTTCATTTCTTTTTGTAGCAAGATTTAAACGTTTATGCGAAATGACAAAAAATAGAAACTTAACATTGTGGTAAATATTTAGCGTTAAAAAAATATCTAGTTAAAAAGAAAAAGACACAATACTAAAATGCTTTTTTTAAAATTTTCTTTTATCATAATTAGAGAAATAAAAAAGAATGAATGCTGTCTATGGAAAAGGAACAGAAAAATCTTAGACTAAGAAAAACAGCTAGCTCTCAGACAGAGACATTAGTGAAATTGTTAAATTATTCATCTCCTCACGTTGACAAACCGTGACAAAAATAACATTTGAATGTCAAACCAGAAAAAAGATAACACATTCTAAACCAGCCGGGATCAATGTTAAATGTATTTCATTTTTTTGGACTTTCCACCGTCTGTTGACACAAGCCCAGAAAATTATACCTCGCTCGTTCACTTTAAATGAATGCGAGATTTTTGATGGCGCGTCCAGGCGATTTGTACAAAGTCTGTGTTCCAAATACCACCTTAATGAGTATCGGGGAACAATAACGAAAGAAAAGAATAAGCAACATTGTTGGTCAAAACCAATACTATTTTGTTAACCTCTACAGAATAAAAGATGTTATTAACTATCTAAATTATTTCCGCTTAATTTTTGTGTGTGTATTTCATTGACATGAAATCATACATAATGATATACGAAACCTGTCGAAACACCTAAGAAAATATACAAAAACAAAGAAACAAATAAAAACAACAGAAAACACTAAACAACGAGAAACCCAATAGCAAAGCTACATAAACAAAAGTCCAACAAAATAACAATAACAAAAAAAAAAAAAAATAACAACAACAGAAAATACTAAAAAACGAGAAACCCAATAGCAAAGATACAAAAAACAAAATTCCAACAAAATAACAATAACAAAAAAAAAAAAAAAACAAAAAAAAAACGCCAAATCACCCGCACCCTCCCTCCACAATAATATAAAATTCACATAGGAAAAAACCATCAACCCCCTCCCCCCCCAAAAACAAACAAACAACAGCAAACAAACAAAAAAACAACAACAACAACCAAAAAGGCACTTCTCCCAAAGAAAAAAAAGTGTTCGCATTGAATTGCTGAGATTCCTGGAATCTTAAGAAAACAGCAACCACAAGGGACGTAACGATGTTATGTGGCGTAGCCCGACTCCGCTGGGATCAGCACTGAATTCACGTCTCGCAATTTCAATGAACGATGCAACCACCGGGAAACTTTGCCCTACAACAATAATCAGGGCGACGGGAAGAGGAAGGTCTGATTGATACGGTCAAAAATTGGACCCGGGGGTAACGACACGACAGCAATGTGATTCGGGTAAAAAGATCATATACTCTGTGGACGGTCAAACATTGGTGATATATCGTAGAATAATAACATTGGTCTTTATGACTGCTAAAAGTGTTTTGTGGACGTTTTCCCCGCAAGTCCAAAGGAAAGATCACTAAGGGAAAGCGATTTTTTTGTATTTAAAAAATAATTCTATTTCTTAATACTTTTGAGAAGAATTAGATCTAAAAGACATTTTCAGACCTAGTCTACTATCGTTTACCAACAACAAATTTTAACCGTATAATCTGAACATAACCCACTTTCATTTTTTCCTTTGGAGGCGTCGGTCTAGTAATAGTAGTAGTTGTAGTAGTAGTAGTAGTAGTAGTAGTAGTAGTAGTAGTAGTAGTAGTAGTAGTAGTAGTGTTCGTAGTAGTAGTTGTAGTAGTTGTAGTAGTAGTAGTAATAGTAATAGTAGTAGTAGTAGTAGTAGTAGTAGTAGTAGTAGTAGTAGTAGTAGTTCATCATCATCATCATCATCAAGCAGTAGTAGTAGTAGTAGTAGCTCATAATGAAAGAGCACGCGGGTACTTATCAAGAGTCTGCGTTTAATGCCCCCTGCGTTATACAGGAGGCCCTTAACCTTTTCAAAACGTTGCGCTAGCACTCTTTTCCCCCTCAGGACGTGGTTATATTAAACCTGAAATTCCCCGGTGACGTGGTAACTAAAAGACATAAACAAAGTTATTGTAACATATTACGAAGAAGCAGTGTTTTGCCGAACTCGATATACGCAAAAGCCCCAAGAAGGTCACCCCGTTCCCTTCAGACTGGACCGGTTTCCGTATCGAAGGCCTTTCCGTGTACATGTAGCTGCACACACTGGGACACATCCATGTTTCGGCGTTTATGATTTACTAAAGAACTTAGGACACGTTAAACACAGAGTGGGGGAGATATCCCCGCTCGCAGGATAACTAAGGTAATATTCATGTGTAATAAAAAGAGATACAAGAGATTCCGTCTTTTCTGTTTTTCAAAAACGCGACGATGAAAAGATAAAATAAGATAAAACACACCTCTGTCAATATTTTGTTCCATTCAGAAGATATTCGAATTGTACACGTTGTGGAAAGCAAATAATTGAAAATGGTTAGACAATTTAAGAAGAAAAAATAACGAAAAGACACCCCAAAACAAAAGAAAATCAAACAAAATACATAAAAAAACAACAACAACACACACACACAAAACAAAAACAGTTCTACAAAACAACAGAAAACATTTTATTTATGACTAGTGGCAATTTTAATAGTAATATCAAACATAAAGTTTAACTATAAGCAAAGAAAATAAAAAAAAACAAGTACAAAAATCTAACAAACCCCCAAAACATCATCAAATAAAACAAAACAAAAACAAAACACTTTTAAAACATAGGCCGACTTTCGACTTTAGGAAAACAAAAACAATCTCGTTTACAAAACTCCCACTACTCTCCTCACCCTACACACACACACTTCACAGACACTGACACACACACACACACTATACACCTACACATTCAAAACACTACCCAATATCCCTACCCCTTGTTCTAAGCTGTGTGAAATGACGTGAGCGGTTGGCTTTAGATCTAGGTGGAATTCAGCGACCGTTTCGTATGTACCCCACAAAAAAGTACGTAAAACAGAAATTCAAGCATCGGAAACGATTAAAATTTATGAAAATAAAAATACAAATATCTGTATTGTTAAATTTATTTCCACTCTGCAATAGCATTAACGATTAAGATTTCAAAATGGTACAACTAGAACATGACGAAAAGCCAATAAAATAATGTAAACGATCTATACTCAGTTTATTGAACTAAAAAAGCATACCTACCAAAAAAAAAAGTTTCTTAGACTTTCTCGATAGCAACGGCTAGAATCGGCTGTATTTCCTCCCTGGTCATTAGGGGCGACAAGCACTGGGTGTGATTCTGTCAGGACTGGTATAGTGGTACGGCACCAATTTTAGATCGACCCAATCTCAGATGGTTATCCGGTCTGATGGAAATGCCATGCGATCTTAAGCTTTCCTCGCGTCACCCTCTGCAATTAAAGGCTCAGTAAAAACTCGCAGACGTTTTAAAACCCCGGCACGAGAATAATAGGGGTGATTTTCGCATTGTCTGACATACTAGCCTGTGATGTTCGAGTTTCCGATGGCAAAGGAGTTGAGAACTACACTTTCGACTCTACAATCTGCACAAGTTTTGGAAATAGTAAAAGATCCCTGTTTTGTGGAATAATAATTATGGTAGGGACACAAGCAAATGGTTTACATCTACGTTCCGAAAGTTGTAAACTAACATAAATGTAATCTATGACGGAGCAAAAAATCCCAAAACAAAACAACAACAAAAACAAAACAACAGCAACAACAACAACAACAACAACAACAACAACAACAACAACAACAACAACAAGAACAACAACAACAACAACAATAACAACAACTACAATGTTTTCTGTTATTTTTCCCCGCGGACGTTCAAGGTCTAGGCACATAAATGCTGTCCTTTTGTCGGGAAGAACCGCGTTGTCTTTGCTTTCATGAACACATTAATGGTTGACTATGAACTACTACAGATAAAACTTGACTAGACCCCACATTCATACTCAGGGCCTGTTAAGAAAAATCTCAAATTGCCTATACGCTTTTATCACCTGTATTGTAAACATTAATCACCGCATAAGGTTTACTTAACGCCTCGCAAAACAATCAGTTAGTTTATTAATACCTTGACCTCAGTCATAGTCTGTAGGAGTTTTTTTTTATTATATAGACAGATTATCGTATAAAAGAATACGATATCTTCTCTTACTTGTTTTTTGAACGTACGCCCTATTTAAACACCAAACCAGAACAGTTTAGATATCTTGTCTCACTTGTTTTTTTGAGCATACGACCTATTTAAACACCAAACCAGAACAGTTTTCCTCTTTTCTAGTTTATCATCATTATCATCAAATGAAGGCTGTACAATTGATCGCAGGTGCATACTGTTTTCAGGATTCCATTAAATTCATGTCTCAGAGCAAGAGGATATCGCACAGTAAAACCTTTGAAACCTTGCTTTATACATACACACACCAAACTCTTTGATTTGTCGGGAGAATAGACAAAACAATGCAAGAAGTTTCCGGACTCAACATACATACAGGTAGACTAGTGGCAGACTAATAAAAAAAGAGGTCTTGATTTACTCTAAAAGTTGATCACTTGGCCACAACCCATCCCTCTCTTTTTCACTGTGTTTTTCTCTCTCTGTCCCTACCACTCTCTCTATTCACTTCCTCTATTTTCCTTTGCCTACCGCCTAGGTATATTATTGTAACTGCAAAGAGTTAAACAGGACAGTTACAATGTTTTGCCTCTAAAAGCAGCGTTCTGTGCTACGAATGAAACATAATTAAACATCCCATTGAAAAATTGCTCTTAAAGATGCTATAACAATCAGTTAACGTCACACATGTTGTGCGGGTCGATACGCTCTTGTGCTAGCACCCTTTTGTATTGATCTGCATACCTTTCATTTCAAAATAATAAATATCAAAGCTTTCATCTTTTCAAAATTTTAAAAAGTCCCCAAAATAGTGTGCACACAAGGAATATGCCTAATATCATGCGATGTGAAAAGCCATTTTTAAATCAAAAGTTTCTGAAAGAAGGATCGAATTATTTTTTACAAACTCTCACCCTTTTCAGTATTTTTGTTTATCATTTGTGTAAAAATAATTCAGTAACGTTAGAAAAATTGTTTAAAAAATCCAAACGGATCTAACAAAAACAAAACAAAAACAACAAACAAACTCTTTTCAGTATTTTTGTTTATCATTTGTGTAAAAATAATTCAGTAACGTTAGAAACATTGTTTAAAAAATCCAAAGGGATCTAACAAAAACAAAACAAAAACAACAACAACAACAACAACAACAACAACAACAACAACAACAACAACAACAACAACAACAACAACAACAATATTCAGAGGCGTTTTTAACCTGCTAACAAAACAAAACAAAACTAACTCCACCTATTGTAGCCTTCATCCTTGTCATAACTATAGAAGGGAGGTGAAAAACTAAATAGAGGTATTTTTTCAAAAAGAAAAATTTGTCTTAGTTCTGTTATCCCACCAGTGCTGAGCAAACAGCGAGAATGGCTTCAACACGCCTGGTCCAGACACACGATTTATTTCCTTCTGGGACTGGAAGGGTCTAGATCTATCTACATATTACTAGATAAATCCTGCAGTAATAGCCACTCTGAGCCAAATGGCAGTGATTTGGAAACGTACCTGGCAAAAAAAAATCTCCGGTTCGAAGAGCTTTTCTTTGAGGCTAAGTCTAGGTGACACACACATTTATAGAGCCCCCTCCCCACGCACGGAGATTAACGACCGGATTAAGTAGCTGTGAATCTTTAATTGTGGATCTAATTCTTATTGGACTGTATACTCTCTTATAGCCTATCCTTCTTTCACGATTTATTTTAAAGAAAATGTGAGATGTACGACGGAAATGTGGTAGCAAAGCGGAAAGATCATAGATCATCATAAAGAAAAAAAAACAACCTTTTTTGATATAGAGTTAACGCTCTGCACTGCATAGAAGAAGAAGCATTTGAAAGATATCGCTAACTCCAACCTTGGTCACCATTTTTTTTCTTCGGCATGTTGAAGGAAAAAAAATAAAAACAAAACAGCAGCAGCAGGATCTGCAGCAAAAATATTAACAGAAACAACAACAACAACAACAACAACAACAACAACAACAACAACAAGTATTATATTAAGATGGAACTCTTCTCTGCTTGTACATAATCAATAATTTATCTTGCAGTCAAAGTACTAGAAAAATTTAAACGTCAAATGTGACCGTCTGAAAAATAAGCTGTTTATAACGAAACATCATAATCTTGATCCTTTCGAAATGACAAAATAACACCAAATATGAAATATATATATCTCTATATCGAATATATATTTATTTTTAAATTGCAATTAGCCTAAAGACCTGTCATTAAAAAAAGGCATACACAATACAGAGTGTGATTCTCTTTGTCATAAAAGCGGAGCGATCTAAAACATAAATTTCAGAGGACAGTGAACACGATCGTTTTCGTAGATTAGAATAAATGGCAGTCGTGAACAGTTCACTCACCTGGAAACCATCATACGCCCAAGATCCAAGCTTGAGTCCACATAATTGGTCATCAAAAGGGAAGTACGTAATATCCATCTTGCATGAGCTGCGCATGCGTACTATAGGCGGCCAGAAAACGTTTCCGTCATCATGCACCATAGCTAGACTCTTCATGTATCCTTTGTTGTGATTGTCAACGCTGAAAGAATAAAACATAAAAATAAAAAAAATGCACTGCTGCCTCCTGCCTTACGGAGTATATTAAAAAAATCTATAATTGTAATAACTATGGTCTGTGATCTTTTTCTGTGCAGTTTGTAATAGCTTGAAATAAAAATAGTGACAATTATCGTATTTCAGGCTTTGCTTTATGTGCGGAAAATCTTCTTTAAGATGATTCATAATATACGGTCACGATTGGAACTTGTCAGTGGCATGTACATTATTTCTCGGCCTTTGTGGCATGTTGGGAAACATAATGAAATGTACCTACAATCAGTCTTCATTCTCAGTTACTTTTAAAATAAATTATATTCACATAAACATTTATAAATGAAATGTATTTCATAAAAGTACCGTCCGAAGGCTAGAAAATACTTCTTGTCATATTAGTATAACGATAAGCGCTTAGAATATTTTAAACGCTTCCAAGTTTGATGGCTGTTGTTTTTTAAGCAATGCCGCCTGATTGAATTGTTTGAACCAATATTTCATTTACCCAAAGTTTCATAGGGGTATCAACGAGTAAAATAATAAGTATTATGTCATCAGTAGAACAGTGTTTGGAACGCAACCTGAGACTCTTAAAATGTTGAATGTCCTTTTAATTTTTGCCCATTTAACTTCTGTCATCTTCAATGTAAATTCTTTTCATGTGTAAAAATCATTTTAATTCATATAAACAAGGAAACTTTCCTAGTTGGGTTACAGACAATGGTACCTTATCCCATCCAGTATATGCTTTCTGAGAGCAATATAGTCTTTCATTGTACGTTATTTCGAATTTACCTGTTGTAAAGAACAATGTCAGGAAGCCAAATGAAGTCGCACGGCACCCGAAGTATGGTGATGTTGTTGTAATCACTCATGTTCCAGATTAGCTGCTCGTCGTGCCATTCCTGTCAAATAATATAAATAAAATCCACACAGTCCCGCTCACCAGTATTTACACCTGTATAATATTATTAATAACTAAACATAAGGCATTCCTGTGCATTGTGAACAGCACAAAATACTTCTGTGTATTGTCAACGACATAAAACATCTCTATGTGTTGTAACAACTTAATGCTCAACTGTATAATATTCTGTATCTTTGATCGCATTGAACGTCCCTATTACGCATCAAACCATACTTAATATAATTGTAGGTGGCATCCTAGTTTTTTAGTCCCATAAATATACGTCCATGATATGTAATTTACTTACAAACAACGCACAAGACAGTTAAAAACAAGACGGATTCAATTAAGTATAAAAACCTGGAACACACTTATTCCTTTTATTCTATATTTAGATAAAGTTTTCCGGTGGTGTGAGATGGTGTTCCATGCTTGGTTTTTAAGGCGACGCCTTTGAATTTTCTGATTGGATTAGTGACAAACGCGGACTATTTATCTTTTGTCTAATTGTATTTTACGTGATAGCTTTTGAGTTTTTGAATCGAATTACGTTTCCTTGAACTGTTAAGATGGGGAAAATGAATGAAGGGAGTATGATTTCGATCTGTAACACAAATCATATCATAAAATGAATGTCACACACTATTTATTGAAACTGACTATAGCGCAAAGTCATAATAATATACATGAAGCATAATACATAAAAAGGAAACAAAAACTGTATCGTTTTCAAAGTGGTCTTACCTGATCCAACCAAATATTTGTTGTTAGGACTTGATTCTTCTCATCCTGAAAAGGTGAAACAAAATAAACCAAGCATAAAATGTGAAAAAAAAAACAACTACCAGAAAAAGTAAACCCTGTTACAAGATTACTGATAATTCTGAGTCAGAACTAGTAAGTTACTAGCTCCATGATCTTTCGGTCTAGATCTATCCTAGCGAATTAGGTTAGTACAGCATTGCGTGTGCGTTCTCGTCCAGCAAATCTAAGCAATTATGTGGCGGGTACAGGAAACGTCTGTCAATTATTCTTCTTCACCATAACAGCGAGGCGAGAAGCCAAAAGACCAAGGTGTAAAAAAATTAAAGAAAAGAAAATTTAAAAAAAAGATTTAAAAAAAAAAAAAAAAAAAAAGAAAAAATAAAAAAAAAAAAGAAAAAAAATGGTCACGGCGTGGAGCCAAATACCCAGTTTACCTCCTAACCTTGCGAGGAATAACATCCCCCCAAGGCGAATCCTCTTTGCGTTCAATTATATATAGATATAGTATCAACAATTCAGTTTTTCCCCTCGCTCACGAAAGGCAAAAAAGCTAGTCTTATTCAACATACAATTTTCAGGTCATCGTAAAGTTCAGCCTTTGAAATGTTACATAATTATTTCGGTAAAGCAATCGAAATTTTGGAATAGTTTTGCGCTAATTCCAAATAGCCCAGTCGGTAGTTCTTATGGCAGATTAATGGTGAGTAAGAGATCTGAGGTTCGAATATCACGGGAGAGCTCCGAGAGTCTCAAGGGACGCTGGACTAACGATATATTTTTACTTTACCGTCCCGTTTTGTCAATGCTACTGCATAGTTGTACTCATAATATCAATGACATGAATGAGATCGAGAATAGTGCCTGGCTTCACAATGAGCAAGTGTTAAAAGTTCGAATCTTAGCTAGTTTCCTCCTGATCAGGTCTCCATAATACAGGATTATTAAAAAAAAAACGTAGAAGACACGAAGAAGCCAGAACTTAGTTGACTCTTTCAAACACCGCTAAATGTATAGAGGAGCTCAGTACGTCCATACTCTGTGTGAGGATGATGCCCAACTTACTCTCTGGGAATGTGTGAGGATGATGCCCAACTCACTCTCTGGGAAGCAGCTTGAAAATTCAAATCTTATCTGATTCTATGTGATCTTTTGTCCTCCTAAAATGCTTAGGGACTTTCAAGAAAAGTTCAAATTAGTAGAGATTACTCTACTTTTAATGTTATAAATGTTTAAGTGTAATCAGAACTGCCTATATGACTAGCCTTCGAAGTACAAATGATAGAAAATGTTTTAAAATGCACACAAGTAACCTCTTTTGGCGTAAGGTGGCAGCTTTGTGCATATTACTCTTTCAAAGTTCTAAGAGTATAGACGTATTCTTCCATATGTTTAGGTGTATACATGTACTGTTCCAAAGGTAGTATGTGCAGCAGTTCTATAAAAGTAGACTCCGGACTTAGGCTAGAAATGCTCTTTTTTGGGGGTCTCATCTTATCACACCGCGCCTCAAAAACCTAAATTTCTAAATGCACAGATCTTTACATTTAGACATTTGGATTGGTGAGTACATCCACATCTGTGCATTTAGACATTTGGGTTGTTGAGCACATCCAGATATGTGCATTTAGAAATTTAGGTTTTTGAGGCGCGGTGTGATAAGATGAGACCCCCAAAAAAGAGCATTTCTAGCCTAAGTCCGGAGTCTACTTTTATAGAACTGCTGCACATACTACCTTTGGAACAGTACATGTATACACCTAAACATATGGAAGAATACGTCTATACTCTTAGAACTTTGAAAGAGTAATATGCACAAAGCTGCCACCTTACGCCAAAAGAGGTTACTTGTGTGCATTTTAAAACATTTTCTATCATTTGTACTTCGAAGGCTAGTCATATAGGCAGTTCTGATTACACTTAAACATTTATAACATTAAAAGTAGAGTAATCTCTACTAATTTGCACCGCGCCTCAAAAACCTAAATTTCTAAATGCACATATCTGGATGTGCTCAACAACCCAAATGTCTAAATGCACAGATGTGGATGTACTCACCAATCCAAATGTCTAAATGTAAAGATCTGGATGCACTCACTAACCCGAATGTGTGAATGTACAAATCTAGATGTTCTAACCAACCCAAAATGTCTAAATGTACATATCTAGATGTACCCTTCAACCCAAATGTCTAAATGTACACATCTAGATGTAAAATTCAACCCAAATGTATGTTTAAATTTACATATCTAGACGTACTTACCAACCCAAATGTCTAAATGTACACACCTAGATGTACACTTCAGCCCAAATGTCTAAATGCACATATCTAGATGAACACTTCAACCCAAATGTCTAAATGTACAGATCTAAATGTACTCACCAACTCAAATGTTTAAATGTACATATCTAGATGTACTCACTAACCCAAATGTCTAAATGTACATATCTAGATGTACCCTTCAGCCCAAATGTCTAAATGTACATATCTAGATGTACACTTCAACCCAAATGTCTAACTGTGCGGTACATATCTAGATGTACACTTCAACCCAAATGTCTAACTGTGCGGTACATATCTAGATGTACTCACCAACTCAAATGTCTAAATGTACACATCAGGATGTACCATTCAACTCAAATGTTTAAATTTACATATTTATATTACCCACCAACCCAAATGTGTAAATGTACAGATCTAGATGTACTAATCAACCTAAATGTGTAAATGTACAGACCTAGATGTGCTCATCAACCAAAATGTCTAAATGTACATATCTAGGTGTACACTTCAACCCAAATGTCTAACTGTACGGTACATATCTAGATGCACTCACCAACCCAAATGTCTAAATACATGTCTAGATGTACTAATCAACCCAAATGTCTAAATGTACAGATCGAGATGCTCTCACCAACCCAAATGTCTAAATGAACATATCTAGATGTAGGCCATACTCATCAACCCAAATGTGCAAATGCACAGACCTAGATGCTCTCAGTACTCACCACATCTATGACCTGGGTGAGAGTGATGCCCAGCTTAATGACCACCGGAGTCTTGGCATCAAACACTGGTCGGACAGCCGGGTCATAGTTCCTGGTCAAGTCTCGAAGCAGCCGCTGCTCGTCTGTCAGCATCACCCCAGACACGTCTACTTAAGGGCAGAACACAGGGAAAAAGGAAAAAAAAATATTGAAAGGAAATATTTGATGTTATACACACAAGGAAGAACAAAAAAATTAAATTGTTTGGGAGATTGTTTGTTGGGCAAAGATTTTTCAGATTAATGACTCATATATGGAGTTGTTCTACTATGGAAAGCGAAAGTTGAGTTGAGTTATTTTAAATTCGTTACTTAACCTCCAACGTCAGCGTACTACATAGATTATAGTGTGCAAGGGTTCCAAGATTGGCGCCTGACAATTTACACGCTGTCACACATAGACAGTGCGGGAATACTGTGATTACCGTCTCAGCCTACCACATTAAGCTGATATCGACCCAACCAGAAGGGGGGAAAATATGACAAAATAAATTTTGGGTTTCGAACCAGGAACTCCCGATTAGAAGACCAACGCTCTACCACGTGTGCCGATTCACCGAATTGATGACATACCACAAAGAACGAAAATAGAGTTGTTATGGACTATGTGTGTTTGGGAAAGGACGTTTCGGATAATGAATTATATTTTAAGTAATCCTGATATGGAAGGTGAAAACCTGACGTAATAAGTACAAGCTTAGTCTACAGACCAAGTTTAGTTTTTTTACAATAAAAAATCACCCTTAGTCCTGGGTCTAAAATTAAACTTATTACCCTAGTTCTAATAGTTTGCTTGTGGCATACGCTTTCCATTAATTACTACTCAAATTTTCCTGTATTTTACACGCTTTAATGTATGCTTTAGTTGGCAAATAACATGTCTATCACTGCTCAATATAGTAATTTAGTTTCAGATAAGCTATGAAACAATCTAATCTTATTTCCTCATCACAAGTTTGCAAAATAACGAATTGATAATAATTATGACCGTGTATAATTGGTACAGGAACTTCTTTACTAATAGAAACTGTTCACGCACTCTTCGCAAAAATGATTTGTTCTATTAGAATTCACATTTACATTTGGGTCAAGATAAGTTTTCCGTATTTGAAGAAAATATTTTTGGCTTCTAGACAAGTAAAGTAAAGATGGGTTGCCAGTCGGTAGGATGCTCGCTGTCTGCTCAGTAATTTCGAGTTTAATTCTTGAGCAAGCCGATTGTTTTTCCGACTGGAGTCGATGCATATAATGAGAGACAAGTCCTCGTATCAACATATGTTTATAAGTGGTTTGTTTGTTGACTGAATCATCACAACCGTGTATTATTACCCCAGACAGATAATAAGTCTAGTATGCAAGTAAAAAGAGTAGCATTAAAACATAGATTATCTATAAAAAGACAGTGAGAAATCAAGATTTGCTTTATGTTTTCACTCTAACCATGCATTTGTTAGTATCATACCCATGGGAATTTTCCATAGAGAAAGAAGCTGAACAAGTTTGGACCCCCCAGACATGTCTGTGAAATCAGCGAAGACCAGCTCTATTATCATCATCATCGTCATCAACATCATCATCGATCATCATCATCATCATCATCATCATCATCATCATCATCATCATCATCATCATCATCATCATCATCATCATCATCATCATCATCATCATCATCATCATCATCATCATCATAATTATTATCAAAGTCTTGTATGTAAGTAAAATGAAATAAAATATAAATAGCCAGATTATTTGTATGAAAGGACAGTACAAAAGAATGAACTAGTTTTTCTTCTTTCTGACCACGCAATTGTCAGTATTATATCAAAGAGGATTTTTTACAGGGATAGGCAAATCTTTGGCTCAGGACAAGTTTGTTCTATTTTTATCCTATTTTCAATGGAGTTAGATCAACGAAGTACTGACCAAGTTTTTGTAAATTCGGCAAATACCAAATTCTTGGAATACCAAGTCTACACCCAAAGGAATATACGGTGCTAACCCCATAGCAATAAAAACAAGGAATAAAGAAGGGAGGAATATGCGACTCGACAAGGCTGTCCCAGAGGTAGAAACCAAGACCTCGTTAAGTGAAATCTCGCCGTCCATTAACAGTTCCCTTGGTAATCAACTTGTTTCGAGCGCTTCAAAAAGATTTTTCTCTCTTGGCTTCCTCCCTCCCGTAGTTTCTTTCGATTTCTGGGCCCCTCTTATGCCACGCAACTGGTGCTCACTAGGGCAGAGAAAATGGCCTTTTCCCATTCAATTCTTTATGGGCCCACATTCGCACTCACTCCTACACTATATTTATCTCTGGACACGGCCGTTGTTCTGGTTTTGCTTTTTATTTTCAATAATTGTTTTTAAAAGCTACACGGCCAATTCATCACTACCATATCGAACTTACAAAAATAGGGAATAAAAAATAAAAAAGCTTGTTTCTTTATATCCCCACCCCTATCTCTTTAACTCTTTCTGTCTCTGTCTCTGTCTGCCTGTCTGTCTCTTTCTCTCTGTCTCTGTCTCCTTCTCTCTCTCTCTCTCTCTCTCTCTCTCTTCATCCCAACTGAACATTGATATATATATATCGTTTAATCAAGAATGTTAATTGTTGTACAAGGAAGAAACTTTCACATACGGAGCAGTCTCATAATCAAAGTACTTGACAATCAACCTTTCAATTCAATCATTATTTTTTAAAATCTCTCTACAAGTTTTTCTGTTTACATATTACGACTTTCTCTGGCCAGCCACCGGTTCTTTGTGTGACATCGAAATAACCTAAGAAGTCACATAGGCCATGTAGAATTAAAAATTTACATCTACACTTTTTAGGCTTTTGAGGATAACGCAATCAAAAGTTGGGACAATAGCAGATGTGTAACTAGACCTTTAACCATAAGGTTTCTATTATTTGATATCCAAGCCGTCAATCTAATCTATACGTTTAATGTTCTGCTGATTCCATTTCTTCAGACAGAACCTTCTTATGCTGCCATCATCAATTTTACCCCTCAAAAATGTAAAGGAAGACTTTGTAATGCCACCTCACACATTATGGTCACATTAAAATTTAAGAGGATCTATTATTGAGATCCATTCTCCTTATTTAATATCTCTTACTTGGATTCTAACAAAGGACCCACATAATTTCGTTTCAGTGTACTACCGACTGCTGGGTACAACTCCTATAGATTTATCTCTCAGGGTCTGAGATAATTATGTAAGATACTTTTTTTATTATTAAAAGCATAGAATGTAACTATATAAAAGGTTAGTCGTGTTGGATCGATCGATCGATATACAGTTAGTGATACTATACCAAAAAGAAAAGGAAAGTATGGGAATCGGAGAAAGAAACAATGAGTGCGAACGGAGATTATATA
>RQTK01000138.1:476782-597526 GCA_003991915.1 Elysia chlorotica
TCCTACTACTACTACTACTACTACTACTACTACTACTACTACTACTACTACTACTACTACTACTACTACTACTACTACTACTACTTCTACTACTACTGCTACTGCTGCTACTGCTACTACCACTACTACTTGTACCACTACCACTAATACTAGTTAAATTAAAAAAAATCGAAATAATACTGTTGGGGACTGCTGATACACAAATGAAAAACATAATTATCACTAATAATACTCATAACAAAAATTTTTCAACGCTGATTGAACAATATCCCCATCCTCATGCCCTTTAAAAATCCAACAAACACCCCAGATAGCATCAACAGCATTGACAACAACAACAACAACAACAACAACAACAACAACAACAACAACAACAACAACAACAACAACAACATCAACAACATTAACAACATTATAAATAACTACAATACCAAAGCCAGAAGAAATGAGAAAGGCTGAGATGCTAATGAGCACTTGCAGATAAGTGCAGACAAGCGCCTATACCTATCTCATGATGGCCAGGTTTTCGCCAAGGTCGGGTCGGATGCTAATCTGCTGTCACTTCTCGCCCACCATCTTAACACCCGCGTAAGAACTAAGAGGTACTCACGTTTTCACCCTGACAATGAATGCCTAGTGATAACTGCATCCGTTCAGAGAGCGCAAATCGATTTATTTAGTAGATTTTGAAATACTCGTTCTGTAAGCCAAATTTTGTGCTGCCTTTTTAACAGTAATAGCCCGCTACTGTTAAGTCGTGACCAAAGAGTTGCTGCTAGTTTTATTTCAGTGCAAACAATCTATACAATAAGTTATCTACATTTTCTAGTTGTTAGCAAAGTGGCATTTGTAAATGCGAAATAACAAAATTGATATTTAGACGCTAAAGGTGAAATATAGTAAGGACCATGCGAGAAAGCTTTCTCTTTAAATTTAAAGTGTCTGTGGCATTGACATAGATTATAAGCTCGCCTTTCGACCGGAATGTTGTAGGTTCTTTTTCCAATCATGCAGCCTCGTTTTTTTCTGTACTGTTTGTATCAGTTTCAGTGTAATTTGACTGGTTAAACCCAGTGTTTCTGGCTGGTGACCCATCGCCGTGTAAAGTCTTTTTGAGACCAAGAGGACTAAGCTAGGAGATAACTTTGCTTTAAATATAAAAGATAGATCGAAATTCGGTGATAAAAGATAACGACATAGCCTACTACTATATTTGAAAGGCTGATAAGAAAATCAACCTTGATTTAGGAAATCAAAATTTTTTAATGCACAGTGTTACTGATATTTCTTTTTCTTGTATCAGCTTGCATTTTGTAAGTTGTTATTTCATATAAAAGAAAAGGTTAAAAAAAAGATCTGAGTATGAACGCTGCTCCACGCCCCAGCTATGAAGGATTCAAATATCAAATCAAACGTCTCAGCTTGTAAACAAATTGAACAGCGTGGAAATGGGAGGATGCTAGCACAGGCTGTTCTTGTATACTCAGCCCACACATGGTTTTTCCTCCAGTTTTTCATTACAATTCTTCCATCGAGGTGCGAGGACGCAAAAGTTCTTCAAAACTAAATTATGTTGCGACCCTCAATAATTTGAGGGAGAAGCGTAGCGGCGTGTTGTTGTGGTTTGTGGTTCATCTTTCAGCATTAATGTACGTCTTTGTAATGTTATTTTTACAGGGATGAGAAAGAGAGAGAGAGAGAGAGAGAGAGAGAGAGAGAGAGAGAGAGAGAGAGAGAGAGAGAGAGAGAGAGAGAGAGAGAGAAGGAGAGAGAGAGAGAGAGAGAGAGAGAGAGAGAGAGAAAGAGAAAGAGAAAGAGAGAGAGCGAGAGAGAGAGAGAGAGAGAGAGAGAGAGAGAGAGAGGGAGATAGAAGGATACAGGAAAAGACAAAAGAAAAGATATTAAAGAAGCGAGGGAGAAATATATTTCTTACGCTATGTAACATAGATCTGTAGGAAGGGGTCTATCGCCCTATAGCCCATGGTAGTAAATGCACCAGACATCATTCAACAAGCAATTAGCTCTACTTAATTGATCCACACAAAGTCCAGTTCTGACACCGTAAGCCGATGGTTTTAGCCCAGGCTCTGAGGCACTTTTTTCTTCTGCGCACTTATAAATACGAACCAAAGGGTTATATCCTATAACATGGACCTTTTTGCCATGACGATTATAACATTAATATTTCACCATCGAGGGCCAAATGCAGCCTGTTGCCGATGTCGCAACAGTAAAATTGGTTAGATAATGGAATTGCGCCTTTCCTGCTATGATCGACCTTATACCAGTGCGCTCTTTAAAGCTGACGCGTTAGTCGAGAGAGCATAGTCCCGATTAATAGTATAATGATTTGCAACCGTAGAGTCGTTGTCACTTACAAATTTAATCTATTGTGTGACAGACATACATGGTTGTACATATACTAACCCTTAACATGCCTCCTATTAATCAATGATTTACCCCTATCTGTGTTAATTGCAACACCCACACGCTAGTAAATGAGTGTGTCCTCCACAATTTTTTGAACTATCGCTGTTAACACTGACTTAGGAACCTTTAAAAGGGTTTTCATGAGAAACTACAAAAAAAAACAAAAAAAAAAACAACAACAACCCGCATTATACTCACTTTTAAAAATTATGAGTATGATTAAACTTCTTGTTCTTTATAATCTTTATCAGGTGGAACTTGTCGCACTCATAATTTTAGTGACAGACCTTATTGAAAAATAAGATATCCAACGAAATGCAAAGGAAAAAAACCCTAATACTCCCCTCCTGAAAAAGCACAATACGTTTTTGAATATACTACAGCGCTTATTGTCGAGCGAAATGGTCTCTTCCGTTCTGCTCCTTGTACTACGTTCGCTAAGTGTTTATAGGTAACCTTAAAAGCAACATTAATTTTTAAGTCCATGATCTGTTTCACAACGCTAGAGCTCTCTGTTATTATCTGTAATCCTCTAGCAGATAAAATGGTACATGTATAGCACTAACAATAACCTTCATAAATCGGACCTAGGATTGATTACGCCACTGCCACTTCTACCTTGCGATGCAGTCTAAAATCTTCAGTTTTCTAGTAGAATAGTAATTTCAATTAGAAAACAGGCATGTGAAATGCTTGTATCTTCTAAGGGAGACCTTTTTAAACGATGTGGTATAGAAAACTTAAAACCAAAACACTCAATAGGTAGAGTTACAATAATTTAGGTCTTTCACTTAGAAAAAAAGATGAAAAGAAACTGCTTAAAAAATGCTACAGAAAAATACATCGGGTTCCATGGACAGCTGCACACAGAAGAAATGAAGACATACTGAAAGAACGTAAGATCAAACAAAATAAGCTTTTGAATACCATCAAAGAAAGAAAATTGAAATACTTTGGACGCCTGAAAAGACATGGTAGTTTGGAAAGACATATCCTAGAAGCAAAGATGGGGGCAAAGTGATTAGAGGGCAGACCTACAGGAAGGTGGATGCACGACATCAGCTATTGGCTACAGAGAAGGCCCTACGAGGCAGGAAGGATCGTTCAGATTTTGTACGGGAGCATACTTCAGACACTACCGACAAGCCAGCATGATGATGGTGATGATGATGATGATGATGATGATGATGATGATGATGATGATGATGATGATGATGATGATGATGATGATGATGATGATGATGATGATGATGATGTTTAACTAAAGGCGTTTTTGCCATAAACATAAATATCAATGTTTTTGAACAAAAAGAAGTGTGAAGTATTCTATATTTTGAGTCTATTTCGCATAATTTTAGAATGTATGACGGCAAGTGTATGTTTTTTTTTAAATTTTTTACAGCAAATCAGGTAAAACAACAACTAGGTAAAATTTAATCGACCCTGACATTTTCTTTAAAACTAGTGTTATTCCCTTTCTCTTGAAAGAGGTAGCCAATAGAAAAATTTAGGTATCAACACGTTAACAGCAATCCTCTGTATTTGAAACCGATTCTTATTTTGTCCTTGAAAATATAAACTTCTAAACTGAAAAGGAACATTTCTCTTATTTTCAAACATTAGCAGCAATGTGCGAGGTGGTATTAAAAATGCTCCATCTACATTTTGTAAACATTTCAGAAAATGCAATCAAAAGTTAAGGTAATAACAGACTAGTTTATTAGTCGTAAAGTTTCCTTAATTTTATAACCAGACTCCCAATCTTTACAGTTATTGTTTTGATGATCCTTGTGGTACAGATAGAGCCTTGTCACGCTGTAATCTCTATGTACACCAAATAATGCAGATAGAACCTTTTAAATGACAGCTCGCGAATGACTGGTTACGAAGAAACGCTTCTGCCTCTGCACTTTCGTCTTTCGAACTTCAATAACATCAAATGTGCACCTATCCCAAGAGGCACCGGAAGGAGTTAACTGTTCATGGGCTATTCCATTATTTTTAAACAGCAAATGAGCTTCAAGATACATAAATGTTGCGAAGGCTTTTCACGAAACAATATAGAGATAGAGATATATGCAGGGATAGAATTAGAGAGAACTTTTTGTTTATTTTATGGGTAAAAGAGGGTAACACTTCAAGCTTGAAGCTGGGTTAACACTTGAAGATTGAAGAGTTGAGAAGAGAGAGGCAGAAACTTGATTGTTGGAGCATCTTTATAATTTAGCAGTTTTCGAGTTTGCGGGATTCTTATTTTTGTGTATACATCATTAGAAAGTGAGAGAGAGAGAGAGAGATAGAGAGAGAGAGAGAGAAGAGAGAGAGAGAGAGAGATTATTTATTCATACGGATGGAGATCACGATATGGGCAGTATGAAATTGCTTCAATATTTGCCATATTTTTTGTCCCACGTTTATCAAAATGTCATCCAACGACTGTCATTTCGGGAAGGCACTCCCACAACGCTTCGGCCGTTGTCCAAACACTCCGAATACATGCTAATCCTAAGACGCATCGATTGATCTTTACTTTTTTGTGTCTGTTCACATCATACGTGATCCAACACATGAAACGGCCAAAGTATTACTTCGTTTTTCCCTCCACCCGATTGATGGAACAATTACAAGCAGAATTATTCATTCTTCATCTTTTGGAATTAATTTTGTTTTAAATACTACACAGCTTCGCCAACCTGTGGTTGACGTAAGGTTTGAACAAATGGAGGACAATGGAGTTTGAGGCGCAGTGACAAGCAATTTAGATACATAATTCTTGCTTATCAAAACTTCATGCAAATAAAGATATATTTCAAAAATGTTAAAACAGTGTTCAATTTTGCATAAAATCTACTAAATATTTCGGATTACATAAAAAAGAAAAATACAAAACCGTGTGCGTATTCAATGAACTTTTCCACCTTAAAAGAGACACATACATTTCTGAAAAGCCTATCTGACAAACAACAAAGAACCACAAATACCCTCGCGCCTCCACCCATACCACTCAATCAAAACTAAAGAAAAGCTAAACTTAAAACAACTATGAAAACCGTGAAACACTTCTTATTGCGTTACAAGCCAATACATGTACTGTTGTTCGCTCCAAAAAAATATACCCCCCCCCTATTCACATACATTGAAGAAAAAGCAACCTGTTCTATGCAATTGCGGCAGCACGCAAAGCAAGATGCAATATTGTAGCGAGAATGAATTAACGAAAAAAAAATAGAAAAATGAAATAACATCCCCCCAAAACAACAAGCAAGCACTAAAAAACAACAATCCGCAAGGCTTACTTCGAATTGCATTGATCACTCCGAGGATCATGCAGCAACTAAAAGATCTAAGAAATGAGTAGCAGGGCTCTAACAGCACTCATCCGGGAGACAACATGCGAAACCTTTCGATTGGTGTCCACAAACGGAAACATCTAAAATAATTTCTGCCCCACAAATAATGTCAAATGTCAAAGTAGTAAACTATTCGAGAGCAATATTTAGGGTGAGTAGGGTTAAAATAACTAATTCAAAGATATGGATTAAAATACTTGTCATTTTAATCCCACAGTCAGCAATTAAATTGACTCATTTTATGTAGTTAAAATAAATACGACCATTTATCAACCTTAAGCTAAAGTTGTACAAGTCAATGTGAAACACCATTCACATAAAAAAAGAAAAAAAAATCAACAGATGTTTGTTTTTTTGCTTTTGAATAAATGCTTTTTTCAATGATTTGAGTACATAATATCCTAATCTCACATCCAGTCATTTGAATACATCATTCAAATTTGAAAATAGCTAAAAACGTTCACTTACTCTAAAAACTTTAAGATACCCATTAGACATATATGATTTTAAGCAAAATCTTTACAGTGCAACTGTGTATGGATTAGACCCACGTACTCAATAATCAACGAGATAAGATTCAGCTACTGTTTATGTTCATACTTTGAAATCACATAAAGAAGTGTTCGAGAAACTCCATAATACATTACGCATCCTAATTATTTTTGAGAAAGTCCGCTGATTTCTTTAAACCCCATTTGAGTCGTTATAACGAAGAAAACATAAAAGTCATCAAAGATAATGACGTGACTTGATCAGATAGGCCTACTACATTACGCCTCTCTCTCTCTCTTTCTCTCTCTCTCTCTCTCTCTCTCTCTCTCTTACTACCAACTCATCACCTCGCAAATGAAGAGAACTGAGAGTCCAAGCCGAATGACCCAAATGACGCACCCTGGCGGTATCCAGCTGTAGTACCGTGGCTAAATAACGACTAACGGACCGTGAGGCGATAACGTATCGTGTCCGCCAGACTGTGAACCTGCGAGCCTATCTTGTTTTAGCGACAGCAATTTACCAGCTGAACACTCAAGCGGGTCCGTACAGTAAAGCTGACCGCTTTCTCAGGCGTTTTGTGTTAGGGCTGATGTGAGTAGTCTTTGTAGTTTTCGGCTCGCATTGATCCCATTTCCTTTTTTTTTCTTTTTTCTCTCTCTCTCTCTCTCTCTCTATATATATATATAGAGGAAGAAAAGAGGGAGAAATAGGGAAATAATTACACAGAACATTGACATCACATTTGCATTGCAATGACGGTGGCCGCTATAAATCTCGATTCGCACTATACTGTAACTAGCGTCTGATATCCCCATTATCATTATAAAGTACACCATTGGTGGTCATTTATCTTACATACGTAATTTCATACTTGTTTTCACCATAACCCTTCACAGCATTATCAGCAAAACTGCAATAATCACATCATTGCAAACATAGTCACCATACTCTTAAAACAAAATCATCACCAGTTGGTTGGTTGGTTGGGTTGGTTTAACGTCCAACAGCAGCACTATATAGGCTATATTGTGGACGGGCCCCAAGACGGACGTCTGACAATTTTCTGTGCTGCCACACACGAGACAGGACGGGGATACCATGACTCCTGTCTCAGCCGGTCACATTATACTGACACCGGCCCAGCCAGTAGGGAACGCAACAACCAGGATTCGAACTCGGGACCTTTTGCGTCGGAGCCGATGTTCTACCACTGGACCACCGACAGTTATAACATCACCACATTTGCCATTACTATATTAAAAACCTTCACTAACATGCCAAAATTATCACACCAGCTTAAAGGTCAGCATTCTCCACTTCCTTTCCCTCTTCCCCTTCCTCATTTTCAATGACATAAAAGTAGCAGCTATGGCAACTCATCTACAACCGCAAACACATAAACTAGACCTACCTTTATTGTTTCTGTAATAGTAGTGATAATTTTGTGAAGCGTTGGCCATTTCTACCACCGTAGAAAATGCTACACCAAACCATATCATCCAGTAGCAAATATCCATGGTTGACCTGTGGAAAATATGCCATAGTTAGTTAAATTCAATGTATTATGTCTTAACTAGCAAATATCCATGGTTGACCTGTGGAAAATATGCCATAGTTAGTTAAATTCAATGTATTATGTCTTAACATGGCAAACTTAAAACTACGGTTTATTTCCTTATTAAAAATTAATGCTAAAAGGGAAGAATTGAAAATCCACTAAAAATTCGTTGGTTACAAATGCAGATATATATATCAATATGTCGACTGATATTTAAATATAACACGATAAAAATTAAATTTTGCTTGGCTCTTGATACTTGGCAATATTTACAAATTAACATTATTTTGTACAGATCGACGCTACATTTGCAGAAATGTTTTTCGATATTTCTTTTCTTCAAATTTTGCATGCAAAATGAAAGTCAATTAGATTTTCAAAAGTCTCATTCATTTCCCGTAATAAGCAGATTATACCAGTTTATCAAAATTAGAGATCAATCGATCTTTGTTCGTGACCTTACGATCTTTCATTATCAAATATTTTGTAATAGATTTATAGTGATACATGCCGGGTGTTTTCAAAGCAAATTTCTAATATAATACTTAGGATGTAAAGTAATTTTTAATCTGATAATTCGCCTTAGCGAAAGTTTCACATTCCTTAACCCGTTTAGTAGCGTTTGAGGGCATGTAAACATTGCTTTAGAGCAGGGTATTTTCTCTGATCCCCAGCAGTCTGGTTCACATCTTTGGTTTTCCCCTGTGCCCCGCAATGCACCCATCGTGCACCAGGCTTCATGTGGAGCCTTGTAGCTATTCAACAACGTAGCTGTTTTTAATTAAGCTATAGTGAAAAAAAACAACACCGGATAGATAGAGAGAGAGAGATGGAGAGAGGTAGAGGTAGAGAGAAAGGGAGTAGGAGAAAGAAATAGATATAAAGGCATAGAGATGAGAAAGGGAGGTAGAGAGAGAAATAGATATAAAGGTATAAAGATGTGTGTGTGTGAGAGAGAGAGAAAGAGAGAAAGAGAGAGAGAGAGAGTGTGTGAGTGAGTGATTTTGCTTTTACCGCACGTCAGCACGGTAGCGGCTATATTGCGCCCATGATTTCAGTTAATACATTATACTAGTAGCAGCGGTTACTCCTGTATCTATCTGAGTGGTAAAAGCATACACATTGTAACGTGGATTTTTAGGCTGATGCACAGTCTCTGTTGTAGAGAGGTTATAAAATTATATATTGTAACGGGGCTTCAGACATTGATCCAACATCCACTGGCTCAAACACCAATAATAAAGTAAACTCCTTCTTGTAGAAATATTGAAGAATAATTTTATTAACTATATACACGTCTAGGGTAGTGAAAATGTTACAATGAAATCTCGACATCAATCAAATCCACAACTGCAATAACAATCTGTGATCAATTCCACAACTTCAATATTAATTCGTAACTGTAAGACGACAGATTCTCTAATAATGGTAATAAACGTGCCCAGACTCACTGACTGCTTCACTAAATCTCTCTGACTGACTGACAACTGACTACTCATTCAAACGTACAAGCCTTTTATACCGATTTGTAACCCATAAGATTCGAGTTGTTCATGAATCTCGATACTTCTAGAAAGTATTAAAAGGCACGGTATTACAAGGGACATTACTCCAGTTGATTAGAAGCATAAGACTGTAAACATACCGAAACTGAAAAACAAGTTGTTTACCAGATTGACAAATTTCTCTAATGAGCTTCACAGCCGGGGCAGACAAGGTAGGAAAACAATATAACAATGCATAGACTAGATCTAGATCTATCTTCAGTCTTCTCGTCTTCTCTCTATCCATATCTATCTCTCTCATCCCCCGTTCCTCTCTCTCCCTTTCTCTTCCTCTATAGCTGTCGTCAAACAAACAACCACAAACTTGTCACACACATTCTATTTAAAAAGGTTGATTAAAAGCAGAGAGAAAAAGGCAAGGATGCATGCATGATTCCAGAGGACAACTGAAAGAATAAACAGAAATAATTTATAAACATTTTTTTTGTAACTCGTCGGGAAAAGTTATGTTTTACCTTCGCCATTTATAATCTGCTTACTACACTAATTACCGTCACGCGCAATCACTCACTTCTCCATGCTTTTCTTTCTTTGGGCTCTGCCTCCTGTTTCTCATCTTACTTATGACCCCCTCAAATCCTTTTAGCACTTTGCCCACCACCCAATGAACAGATAAACAGAGTACACAGGGACTAATCTGTAAAGGGGGAACCTAACTTGCCCGGGGCTAAGCGATCGCGATCCTAGTAGATCCGTGGACGCCAGTACCACGGCACTAAGATCATTACACAGAAGGTAATTGCAGGCTGTGATCGAGTAATTGAAGAGGAAGCAAGGCCCAAGATGGAGGGGTCAGAACCAGGACAAAAGGGATTCTTGATTGAAGGAAATACATCGCGAGAAGAAAAAACAAGAGATAAGACTAATATAAGGAAAAAGAAAGAGTGGGATAGAAAAGTTTTGAAGAGACAGAGAGAGAGAGATAGAGAGAGAGAGAGAGAGAGAAAGAGAGGGAGAGAGAGAGAGAAAAAAGAAAAAGAGTGAGACATACATACAGACATACAGTACCAGTGCAGTTGATTAAGAAGAAGCTTATGGTATAAACAAGAAGATCAAGGAACATTAAAAATAGGACGAAATCTGAATATGCGATAAAGGAATATTAGTATAAAGGAAAAAATGAGAGCATATAACTTGTTCCAACATCTCATTAATTTATTTTAGAGGCGTGTCGAAATACATGTATAAATAAATCTCGCTCATCGGTTGATACACCCCACTAATGTATGACGAATATAAGTGTGGGTGTACGCAATTGATCCACCAATTATGTCGGATTGAATCTCTGCCAAAACGCAGAACATATTAAATGGATGAGAGTTTATAAACTGCCCATAGAGAGCATCGATGAGTTTAACTAGTAGAAAGTTAAACTCGCTGTTTACAACCATAGACTGATCTCTATCAATCCGATCTCCAGTATGACCCACATAGATTATTTCTATGTCAATACGATGATCAAGAAACTTTGTTTGATACCAAAATGATCCATGATCGCTAAACGGGAAGAGATAGCGACGTGTAAACTTCTGGGAACGATACGCGATCTGTATCTGAGTAGAGCAAAAAAACAACAACAAAACAACCCACCCAAATATTCGTGCAGAGTTGAGTAGGATTAATAATAACAAAAAAGATAAAGATGAAAGTGATAATAATAATAATAATAATAATAATAATAATAATAATAATAATAATAATAATAATTGTAATAATAATAGATTATAGCTCTATTTCCCCCCTAAAAAAACCCAAAAAAAAACCAAAACAAACAATAACAAAAAATAACAGAAAAAAACACAAAAAAAAACAAAGACAAAGAAACAACAACAAATAAAACAAAAACAAAAAAGAACAACACGCGCGCACACATCACACACACACACACACACACACACACACACACACAAAACAACCACTAATAACTTGTAGTACTGTAGGAAGTAGAAATCATTTCTCCCCGCCACAGCCGAAAGAAGTTGTGTTTCCGTCTAGATCCCTTCTCCGCACTATTTTTTTTTGTTGGAATCTAAACTAATTTTTTTTTATTTCAATGAGAGAAAAATGAAAAGCACCCGAACCCTATAGAAGGACTACTTATTGTTTTCAACAAAAAAACAAAACAAAACAAAAACAACAAAAACAAAAACTTAGAACTGTTTAAGTTAGGTAGATGAAATCTTAGTTATTAGACGGATTGACTCACTGTAGACAGTCATTTAAAAACCTATGCAGTGAAAGAAGGATAAGAATTAGAATGGGTAGTAGGATCACCGTGACTTAGTGTAGAAGCAGGCGCCCAGCGTTTCATAGCAGAACGCTAGGTAGATTTCATACTCACAAGCCTTGCTCCCTAGGGACAGTGGGGAGACAACTCTATTGTTACTTTACTGGCCTTTTACATTTAAAGGTTGCGAATCGGTTAGAGTAAATTCCCCAATTCGGCTGTACTTTGACTTTTATTCAGACCGAGGCTATCAAAAAACTAACACAGACATTATACTAGTTTAATTCATAAAGACTTATGATACAGGATTAACATGATAATGTGCTTCAATTGTTCAAGTTGATTATATAATTTGAGAACGGAAATAATGATATAACTTCCTCATAACAAGTTATTATTTTAATTATACGAAAGAGGTTGTAGAGCTGATCTATACTCAAGGGAAGCTATTACATGCAACACCGCGCAAAGGTTAGTCACCGAACATAACTTAGGATAACACAAATTCGTTATTTGTATCTATTGGTACTTTCCACAGTATCAGTTACGTTAACAACAGTAATTGAAAGGACAATTTAACTAAGTTGCTTCCCTTCTTTCTGTCTCTCTATCTGTCTGTCTGTCTGACTGTCTCTGTCTCCCTATCTGTCTGTCTACTGTCTGTCTGTCTCTCTCCTTCTCTCTTTACATATCACATATCAGTCTTTTTTATAGTAATTTATTATCTCGTCAAACATTTGAACTGAAATGAACCAAACCTGTGTAGATCAGGTCTAGAGGGGATTTGAACTGAATACTCCTGATCAGGAAATGCGGGCTATATCAACTGAGCTACCCTCGCCCTAGGGTCTCAGTTCAAAGATACATGATTAATGGAAACGTGTTCCTGTGTCCCTCACCTGTCGCCTCTACGTCCAAATATTCCTATCCAATTACAACCCAATCATAATGTTCAATGATTCAAACAAATGACAAATGCAAGTAATTAAAAATAAATAGCGAGAAGACAACAAATATGGATATTGATCAGGTTTTGCAAATGGCAAAATAGACTATATTACATAGTAAACGCAATTATTGCATATAAAAAAAGGAAAAAAGCGTGAATAACTTCCGTGGTTAAAGTTTTGGTGATTTTAATATCACTATCATGAAAACAGGCTGGTTAAGCTTATATGGAAAAGGCAGCGGCACACATATAGTTGATAATACTTATGGATCCGTCTTTTTTTAAGATATGATTTTTTAACAGTTTGTCTTATGCGGATTAAAAAGGTTTTTTTAAAGACTTATGTCTAACTTTGTCTTATAATAAACCTTTCAAAGAAAACACAGAAACACATAATTATAGCAAACAGTGTATCAATATAATGTGTTTTGTGTTTAGGTTTACAAATAATAAAAGAATAAAACCTATAACAATCACCAATTAGTAAATAAAAATAAAGAAAAGAGCTCAATTCTAAACGAGGCTCCAAATAATAACAATAATTACATTACTTACATTTTATTCATACGTGACACTAAAGTAATAAATGATTATAAGAAATATAACATACATAAATAATATACATATGTGTAGCTTATACATAATTTTCTTTTATCTCCAATTCACCCGAGACTGAAGTGCTAATTGTGCGGTAGGATAAGATAAATCATTTCCGTTGATGGACACCAGCGATACACAGGGGAGACTTTCAGTTTGAGAAAACAACTGACATTTAGAAAATCATCATTCACATTGATGCGAAACCCAACTGGTAAGAAAAAATGGAAGGCAAGTCTTCGATTTCTCTGCCAGATAACCACCAAGAGGAACCCTTTGATACCCGACAAAATAATGTCTTTTTTGTTGTCTGAATGATGGCCGTATCGTTCACAGGGGATCTCCTACCCAAATGAGGCTGGAGGGCAAAGGAACTTTTGTGGTAGAAGAATAAAAAAAAGAAGAAAAATACAAAACAAAAACTTAGATCTAGATCTAGATAACAGGATTTTTAAAAAATAAGACCCTATGACACACCTTTGCCATACCATATTCCATATCAGTATATCACAATATCGTGAAGAGCTTGGTAGACTTATGTAATGTTGATTGAAGGATAACAAAAAACTAATGGCAAAAAGTTTATACCGTTCTCTTGCGAAAGTATATCTATGTATAATTATTATGATAGAACATTAGGCCTACAGAGATATTCCCTAGAATGTAAAGGTTCTGTGGAAAAATGCTACATGAATACGAAAGAGTACGGCTAAGATGTTGAAAGATATTTTTCGTTGGAAATGAATAATAATGTTTATAAAAGAGACTTGGCTAGAGAACTATAGAAAGCAAGGAACAGAGAAAGCGAGGGAGGACACAAAATCAACGGAGAGAAAGAAAGAAAAACCCACTATCCAGAAGTTTTATCAGATTTTGTGAAGAGAATTTGTAGGAATATTAAATTTTCCGACAAGGATAGTGAAATGAGCCAAACACTTAAAAGAATGATTGTTGTTTCATTTGTTATCAACAAAAATTTCCTTTGTGCATGTTAGGAGTTACAAGAGCATTAATAATAATAATGTACACGCTTTGGGAAAACTTGTACAGAACAATTATTTAAAGAATTATCATTGATGTATCGATTATTTCATAAACGGATATAACTCTGTTTTAGTTTTTTTTGTCTCCACATCTCTACTCCCACGGGCTGTTTAATATTAGATGCGCACCATTTAGAGAGGCGCGCGCAAACCTAAGGCCGCAAATGGAGCGTGTAACGGCCGCAGGCTTATTATAGACTTTGCAGTCCACACGACAATAACGGATGACATAAGCATGGCCGTTAGAAGTAGGGTTTTCTGATGGGTGATTGGCTCCGCAAGTCTAGGATATAACTACGATGGGACGTCGGTGCTGCTTCCGTTATGTATCGTCTTGGTTGTCGCTATGGACCGTGTTCTCGCAAGTGCTCTATTCCCACATTAAAAGGTGCCTCGGCTGGCAAAATATTGAGAGCAACGCAGCTATGGAGAAATTGTTTGGAATAATTCTACCAACTTTCTTTTTCGTTTTTAAAACTCTATTTGACATTTGATTGAGTTGTGCCGTTGGCGCAATAATTAGCGCGTATGATCCGCTTTGTAAAGGATTGGTGCTGGTTCAATCCCCAGCTTTCAAGAATTTATTCTGGGCCCTATGAATGTGTCAACCCGTCACCTTCCTGATTAGCCTTGTTTTACAGTCAGTGTAATGATCTGCACTTCCACGACAACATTGCAGTTTAATTTGCGTACCATCACGGCTTTAAGGATTTTTCAATGTGCGGAAGTCCATATTCAAAGATAGGATAAGATAAAAAAAAGAAAAACTTTATTCATCCAGTTTAGAAATTTGTTCTGGGCATAGCCAAAATTGATGGATTAATTTTACATATATATATATCACCTTAAAACAAAAGATTATCTTTAACATACACGGACACACATTACCTTGGCACACCGAAAATTCTTAGCATCGTATCATCAAAAGTGTAAAGAATATAGTCAAACGATTATTTATCTTACTAACTATAGAGTACACAGTGCATCCTGACTGCTATACTCTTCTTGAAGTTTCTGGGATAAAAGATTTGCTATATTTCTCTGTTCTTGTTCTTATAGTTAATATTTTCCCTTTCTTACCCACCGCCCGATGCTATATACTCATTGAATAAAGGGTGGCTTTGGTCTTTTATTATATGTTCAGTCTTGGCAAGAGAACTTCTTTCATGGAGTGCATCTACAGATAGCAATTTCTTTCTGACAACTTTTCCAGCTTTGCGTATTAATTTATCAATATATGAACTGTCCCCAATTGATATACTGCCACCCCAACAATTTATCCCCAAAGACATAGCACTTTGAATGAGTGAACTGTAAAACGCATGCAAAATTTTTTTTTGATACATTAAATTGTTCAATTTCTTAAGGAAGAACAGCCTTTTATTTATCTTATTACATAGTGTGTGTACATGACAATGCCAATTCAATTTATCCATAGTCCGACCGAGATACTTATAAGTATCGACAATTTCAACAGTTTCATCGTCGATTTTTAGAGGCATTAGTGGATATTTCTTTATGAGAAAATCGCCAACGAATTCTTTTGTTTTCTTAACATTCAGTGCAAGACAGTTATCTTTACACCAGTTGGACTTCTTCATGGTACTCAATATTAGAGAATGAGTTAAGCCCTAATGGGACAGAGTTATATGCAAATTTAATAAGCCGTGTACTGTTGTAGTGACTTCTGTACTCGTTATTGTATAATGGTGCACAATGTTGGTGATAGTGCACATCCCTGTGGGGCTCCTGTATTCAGAGTTATATAATTTGAATAATTTCTTAAAACTCTAGGACCCAAAGAATAACACGTGTGTCTACTTTCATGCCAGAGAATCTTTTGACTATAATGTGAGGTTGGGTTGTATTGAAAGCCGAGGAAAAATCAATGAATAACAGACGAACATATGTTCTTTTTTCTTCTAAGTGCTTCAGGCCACTACCTGTGAGCAAAATACATACACCTTCTACATTTATATGTTATTTATAGGTGAATTGACAAGGATCAAGTTCTTTTTCAACATCATTTAGCGTAACATTATTTTTTCAAAACATTTCATCACAATGGGTATCAATCATGGGGTACTTTAGTAAGCTATGGTATCAATGCGATAGGTCTAAAATCATTAATGGTCTCTATGTTCTTTTGTAGGCACTGGAATCACTTCAGCAGTTTTCCAAAACCTAGGAATTGTACTTGTTTCTAGTGACATATAAAGTATTTTAAAATATCAGCAATCTCTGGGCTACAGACTTTCAACTATCGACCGCTCAGTTTGTCGGGACCACATGATTTACTAGGATTCACTTTGCTAGTGGAAGTCATAACATCACACACACACATAAACTTGGTAGGTGTTGTTTTGTGGTAATATGTATTCTAAAGTTCAGAGTGTAACATCGGAAAGTCATAATAAACGAAACGAGTGTAGTGTGCATTTAATTTATTTGAGTACTCCAACTCATTGCCTGTTACTGTCTTCAAATATGTCCATGTGTCTTGGTGTCATCTGAAAGGAAAACTTTTGCGATATTGTTTTTAATTTTTTTTCTTTTCTTGAATTTGTGTTTTAAGGTCTTTATTTACTGATTTTCCTTTTTCTGTTAAATTATCATTTTTATATAATGGTTGTATAGTTATCTAATTAAAATACATTAGGATCACACTAGTCTATGTGCTTGAATTTTACGTTTGTAGGTTTCCCGCAGTATCTTTATAAGGTGGGGGCACCAGTCCAAGATTCCAACTCGGGGTCTATTGCTTGTCAATGGAGAGCACTAAGCGATAAAGCGACTTACCATCTACATGTCTATCTAGACGATTAACGCTCCAGACAAAACGATTTTAAAACTTAGAATTGGCATAAGCCATAGTGCTAACCATTTAACTAGTGTAAAAGCACAAGGCGTGTTTTTTTCGTGGAAAATGAAAGTAATAGATCCAAATAGAATGCCCGATTCCGTATTCCAAAAAAAAAATACACACAAGCGTGTCCCTTGACGAATAACAATACGCAGGCGGTCTCTTGGGAAAGTTAACCCTATGCTGGCCGTTCCATATAACGTAACCCTAAGAGTGGTAGGGTCGAATGCTTCTTAATCCACTGCGATAAGAGAAAGATCCCAAACTAATTATTTCATTTATTAGCCTGGTCAGAAAAGTCTGTGCCCCACCCCATTTTTTCTTCAAACCACAGAACATGGATAGCAAAAAGGACAACTAACAGGAGGAAAGGTATACGTTTCATAGTTATAGAATAATCAAATGCTGTAAACGAATAATAATAAAAAAGCATTGGTAGTAGAAAAAAAGCAGGAGGAATGAACTATAGAGACTGCGTTATGACCAACAGATTAGGTCAGTGTCATTATCCTTATAATCTGATGAAACAGTTGTCCTGTTATTACTGTTATATCACTGCCCTGTTTTTACTACACGTAAAAGAGTCAGACGTTAAAGTTGAGGCACATCTACGATAGCAGCCGACTGCTGACCTTGGACGTAAGAAAACAAAGTAACAGACAAACGCGTTAGCTTCAGCATTTCAGATCACAAGTCGACTAAATGGGTGTACCAAACACTATTTCATTAAGTTCTTCTTCTTTGTTTCTTAAAACTGTTTTCGAAATTGTCGGACTTGTTCATATTGACAGTGAAAACATCTCCGTCCTCTAAAAATCCGAATGCAAAGTCACGCTCGCCTTTGTTAGCCGATAACAGAAACACGATTTGTTGATGATAAAATCACGAATTTTGTTATTTCTTCTGCAATCCTGATATTGAACATTTTTAACACTGCAAAGAAGTGCTCTCAAATTCTCAAGTTTCAGAATTGCAATAGTTTTTGGTGTAAAAACCTGCGGATTTTAAGTTCCATTTTACACGCTGGAATGAGATGTTTCTAATAAATAATAATGATATTTTATTCAATTGAGAGCAAGTTTAACATATTTTAAATTTCATTGCAAACGATCTATACACACCTAAACTCATAATATAAATCAGTGAATCACAAATGTGTAATAATAATAAATAACATAATTATTGCATTTATATAGCGCACATGAACGATCATGCTCAAGGCGCTTAGCAATTTTCATTATCACAATTGCAAAAGAAACATTAACATAAAATGTTGACACAGTACAACATTACATTAAAAAGACTAATCACCACGAATCGTTTAAAGATATACATGTACAAGTCAATGACAACCAGAAACGCACTAGTAGATCCAAGGAACATTGGGAATAACTCGAGTAAAAGTCTCTGAATATATATGGGTCACTTAAGTGGTGAAACTAGTATGATAGGATAATAAAAATTATGGATTTAATTTAATGGGAACAAATATTTTGAAGGTTATTCTCAGTTTTCATGGGGTACTAAAAGACACGCATACATTAAAAGATAGATAGATGACAAGACATATAAATAGATATAAATATTATGTAAAATTCGCGAAGCAAAGGAAAGAAGAGTCATATTGGTGATATCAAGGAATAAGTGAGAGAGAGAGAGAGAGAGAGAGAGAGAGAGAGAGAGAGAGAGAGAGAGAGAGAGAGAGAGAGATTAAAAGAGATACATGGGAGGAAGAAGGAGAAGTAGCATCGCTTGAACATTTTCATGAGAAATGATTTTGAAACTAAAATAATAAAAACGAAGGTGCATCTTTTTAAAGATGTAAGTACGACCTTTATAAAATCCTATCTAACATCATCAATCTTGAAATAAATCGGAAGCCATGAATTTCTGTAAGGCAGCGCCACTTCACTCATTTTTGAACGGGATTCATAGCACTCTAAAAGCAATTTATAACAATCGTGAATAAGTGTGTACATAACTATCCGATCTCAATTTTCCATAACTACTTTTTAAACTGTATTTCCCCATTGTCAAGTTTATCCACATAGTGATCTGGAAAAAAGAAACCAACATCCTCTTTTTAATTGATCATTAAAACATTAAAACCTCATTGTGGTCACGAAACATTGAAAGCGCTAGGCCTACGTATTAAAATATTGACAGAGGTATAGATTACTAAATGTCCGTACAGGAAATAACCCATTATCTTGGCCAAGGCTGTTACCTTACACCTAGACGAACTCTTTTATATTTGAGCCTAGGCAAATACGATAATTCAAAATTAATATTTTCTTAGTACATATTACTCATTCGTTTCTGAGAGAAACAAGAGGATAGTTATCGGAGATGAACTAAAAATCACCACCAAATGAAATAAGGATATTCTAAAATAGTCGATAATTATTGAGTGGCGGTTTTATAGAAAAGACTTGCAGTACAGAAAATAGATCTGCGTAACAACTCTAAAAACTATGAAGCAAACAGGGTGAAAGGAAAATCTAATCGGAGATACTCAAAATGCACAGGAAAAGAAACTATAAACACATGGCGGACGAGCAGGCAAAAGATAGACAGATCAATAGACAGATAGATTACTTGATTCATAGATAGATAGATAGATAGATAGATAGATAGATAGATAGATAGATAGATAGATAGATAGATAGATAGATAGATAGATAGATAGATAGTGATAAATAGATAGATTGATAGGTAGACAGATAAATGAAAGATAGATAGATCAATAGCCACAAAGAGCGAGAGAAAGAAAGAGAGAGAGAGAGAGAGAGAGAGAGAGAGAGAGAGGGAGATAGAGAGAGATTGAGAGAGACAGGGAGAGAGAAAGAGAGAGAGGGAGGGATAGAAACAAAGCGGGATTGAGAGGGAGAAATGAAAAACAAAAACAAGAAACAAACAAAACCAAAACAACAAGAAAAAGAAACAACCAAAACCCAGAACGAAGTAAATAGAAAAGCCAATAGGAATGAGGAATAGAGCGAAAAGTAGTATATATACTCAGAGCATAGTTAAGTTCCTTAATTCTCTTCAAAGGTTCTAGAAATAATTTTTTATTCAACTTATGAAGGTAAACTTAAACACTACTGCACACAAGAGCGGCCAGGACTCTACTATTTAATTAGTTGCCATTATTAAACTCGAAACTAAAAGATCAACAATTAATTTACCCTTTTAACCTTTTATAGAAAAAAATACTATTATAATTATTATTTATGCTAATAATAATAATAACAATAATAATAATAATAATAATAATAATAATAATAATAATAAAAAAAAAAAATAATAATATATTGCATTTATATAGCGCACTCTCCATGAACAATCATGCTCAGTGCGCTTAACAATTTCCATTACAGAGATTGGTATTATGCCACGCTATCAAGCATAGACCTGCACGCAAAGAACGCACAATAGTTGCTTTCTTAAATAAGGTAAGTTTAATTAAGTCTTTAACTATCTCTTTGAAAATACGACAATTTGATACATTCTGCAAAGCCTCCGACCGACTCGCTTCTTGACAAAAGATTGGAGGGTCTAAATTAGTTTGCCATTCTCTCTCGAGAGAAGGTTTTCTAATGCAGTCGAAATTGATCTTTCTTTAAAAAAAAATCAACAACAACAAACTAAGTTACCCCTTAGTGAAACTTGTCGATGTGAGTAAGAGGGAAATCATTATTTATCGACACCTGAGTAATGCTACATGACGCTGACAAATTTGTAGAAGAGATACTTAAAAAAAAAGAGAGACAATATTTTGTATTTTTCCCCTTAGATTTTGAAAAATTGACATTGAGCCAAACATGAGTAAGTATATTCAGTATCTATAAAGATAAACAATTCAAGAAAATTTTTTTTCAACCTAAAGTTCTTTTAGTTTAAATGAAATATTACAGATCAATGTTATTAAGTAAAAAAACAAAACAATAATAGTGCCGTGCATCAAAACAAATTATGACTTAAGCCAAACGATTGAGCTTAATACATTCGCAGCATAGTTTTGCATAAATTTGAATATCAAAAGAGATTTTCCGTTGTTGAGTAAACGAAAAATGTATTTATTTAAATACTTACAGTACTCCACTGTATCCTTCAATTGAAAACTGTGAGAATCTTCTTTTTTTAATAATACGTTTTAACCATCTTAAAGATAAATGACCATAAACAAGCCTGCGACGAACTTAAAATCCTTTGAAATAGTTTTGTTTCTTTCAACCAAAGCAGGTTGATTTTTTCGAAGATTGAATTAGGCATGAGGGTAAAAAGAGCACTGTGTGAACGCAGTAACACATTTTTTATGTTGAAATGCTGCTATGTGCGTTAACCTGGACGTGAGTGTTACTGTATGTACTGCCGTTCTCGTTCACCCCTGCTATGACGCGACTGCTCCCGACTCGTGCGCTGTGGTGCCTGTGATTGTGAGAGTGAGCAGGGGGAGCGGCCTTCAAGCCAATGCAAGATTGGTGCGTGAGCGAGTTTAGGAAAGCGCCCATGTAAAGTCGTAAGTACAAAGTTGTCGTTAGTTTACGATTCGTCTTACGACGATTTACAAGCATGACCGTAGGAAGATATGTATGCGATTATTTATACCTCACTTGTTGTAAGCTACCATTTTTGTACTTGCGCCCCAGAGTCGTGAAAGTATTGGGTGGCGCGTGGGAGAAGACAGGGGGTCCATTTTTTGCATTATTAGAACAGTCTAAAAATACGCTTGAAGACTTAGGAAAAGGTCTAGATACATCAAGTTTTAATTTCCTCACCTTTTAACTTTTTTCAATACATTCTATGACGGGAAGATAGTATTAGTAATGTTATAAATGTTGTTTCGGAAATTTGGATTTTGAGGAAATATTAAATATTTATAGAGGACATTCGGCGTTTCCCACTGGTAGCTCTGATCTGTAAAACCGAATACATTTTTCTGTATAAGTGATAAAGGCTAAAGAAAAGTTGTAACATGTTTTTTCAATGTATAAAATTACGATGAACATATATCGGGTATAATTAATTTTGTACTCCAATCCAAATGTGGTTCCGATTATTATCACTGTACTAAATACTCAACGCAAAAAATACAACTGTCATAACAAGACTTTTTGCAGACCAAAGTAAAATCAGCTTTTAAAGGAATTGTTCCTGTGCTAATTAGCCTGAGTGGCCCAAGTTTGTTGATCGATAACTTATATTTTTGTTACCTAAGTTTTTCTCAATACGCATGTGAGAGAAAAAAAGTAAACGTTTTATATACACGTGTAACAGGTTGCAAGTATACATTGTCAGACAGACATAATTATTATTTAGAAAACATACTTCTTGCATCAACAAGAATGTATACCTTTATAAACACAAGTCCGCTACGGCAATTTTGTAGCAGTCTCGTGTAGACTGGTACAAACAAGTTTATTGTATGATGTTTTGATACAAAAAATGATCGAAAGACTTATTCCTAAAAATCACAAATAATCAAGAGGAGAGCCGTGTCAAACTGTGTCAAGCGAAAACTTTAATGAAAACAAGCAAGTTCCCCTAACTGTCTGAGTCACTGTTATATGTGTCTGTTTCACTTTCCCTGTTGACAAGTAGACATAAATAACCAAGTTAACATTCGCTTCCCATGATTTGATAATTAAATTACCGTCAATTGAACATGTTCTTGGGTCCCACGTCGGATTAAAAGTGCCCAATACCATTCTTTCAGAAAATATTAAATGGTGTCTGGGTGTCTGGCAACTGGCTAGAATGAGCAAGTTCACTGATGGTCCTTTTAGAAAATATGTTAAATTTATCTTTATTCATAACATATAGTTATGTAGTCCTTATTTCATTTTTCGAAAAGATTGTGCAGTTAAAAATGTCTACAGTTAGTTTGTTCAAGACAATAAAAACTAAATGTTTCGAGCTCTCAATTTACTCCCAGTAAAATAAAAATTTAGCTGGACCTCCAAGTATAAGTTGCATCTGTTCATGAAGTAACTCTACACACGCCTCGATACTAGAGTATTTTACCATAGGACATACTTCCCTTTTTTACTCCCTACTCCAACCCCCTTTTTATTATATATTATTCATTGAACTGAAAAATAATTGCACTCTTTCACACTCTTGGCATCTTAATCACAACATTGTGTGATTATCTTATATCAACAAAAAATACGCTAGATGCACACATAGTGCATTTGAATTAAAGAAAGGATAAAAAGACAAAAGCAAACAAAAACAAACATGCTAAAGTAAAATTTGTTTTCACAACACCCGTTGCTGCTGGAATTAATGAAATAAAACTACCTACATAATTATGGATAATTTCAACTCATTACACAAACATTGCTTGCGATCTCAGCAAAACAAAAACAAGGAACAAGAAACATCTTTCTTTCCACCTTAAGTGTTTATAACCTAAAAGCGTAGGGTTTAAAGCCATGAAACGAATAACCTGCCTGTAAACATTTACATTCCTTTGTTCCGTCTTTTACACCGTCTCCGTATCTACTTGCACTGTTTAAATTGCTAACGCATGTGACAATACGTTTCTCTTAGAGAAAAAAAACAACAACTTTCCAGTAGATGTTAGCGTATAATATGTTAGAGGAAAACCCTGTGAGTTCCTGCATGACAGCCATAAATCCATACATCCATTGTATTATAGTTTTTTGAATTGGAGTAGATCACACCACTTCACTTAGTCGGTTATATCCGTCAATCTTTTAGTGTATTTTTTCGTCTTTCTTTTTCATTTAATTGGCATAGCATTTGTATCTTACTCCGCAACAATTTGCCTATTTAATTTGTCAGCCATTTTTCTACTCAATTAAAGGTCTGAAAATAGTATTTAAAAACATTTTGCTTTCTACAATAAAGCGGCTGAAAAGATGACTCTTTCTCAACATGTCACAGAAAGACCAAAATTCCGTACTTTTGTTATCTATGATTGATTGTTCTATATATCTTTATCTGTATTTTGACTGTGATTATCTCTTTCTAACCCTACAAATCCTGACTGATCACTTTTGTGAACGCCTTGCGGGGTGAGTTAAGCATAAGAACGTCATTCGAAAATCGGATGCACGAGAATCATTAAAATAGAACCAATCCCATATTGTTTAATCTTGTCGAGAAGCACACACCATACAAATGTTGGTGATACTCGTTTTAAAAATGCACAGACGAGAGAAGATGTTATGCACCGCTTGATGCCTTATTTTAGACTTAAATAATTCTTTTTTTGTCTTTATAATTCTGTACTGTGCTAATACAATTTTTTGTGTGTGCAAATTACAATAAAATAAGGAACAGCCACTGAGAAAAATGTAGTTTACTTAAAACAAATCTGTACAGAAATTTAAATCTTTGAAATAAACGATGACCCACAGTTAGAGTTAATATAAAGCAATTTTCGCCCTGAAATAGTAATTAACCAAGATCGCTATTTCACAATTTCACGTGTCCCATGTCTCCTTCTGGTCTCTCGAACCTTCGGAGTTCTGTCCTTGTCCCTTTCCTTTATCCATCCTTCACCTTTACTCACACAAACAAAACAGCCCTGACTCAATAGATCTTTGTTCCAGTTACGTTCATTCCTTCCAATTGGCACGTCGTAGAAAACCGTACAAACTGTCTCCCTCAAATCGAACGTAACGAGAGACGCGTAGAGGCCCTAGAACTAAGGGTCCCGTACAGACAGACATCTACTTGTCTTACCTCTAGTACCGAAAACCAATAACAGCGCCTGTTTAAAACAAACCTGCCGGGACATATCGAATTTCAGCATTTGTAAAAAAAAAAAAGCACAGAAGGGGAAGATTGAAACGATTTGGTTAGGGAAGAGGTGACAATAACTAAGAAAAAAGTAGGTTCACATGCTGTCTGGATAAACTTCAAAAGAAATAATAAAATCTATTTACAATTTAAGATTTCATTGGTATCCGAAATTCAGTCACTGAAGTTTTACTCCCTCTAATTCTTACTTTATACGTAAAAAATTATTGGCAGTTGGGATTTATCGAATATACGGATTGTAAAAAAATAATAGTGACATGAAACGATTTCATTTCGTTTGGAAGAAATGGTGTGAGCAAAGACTCGAAACTAGTTTAGAATGAAAAAAGAAAAGTATTAAGAAGAGTTAATATATTTAGAATAGCAAAAAGTATAGGATGATACGTACAGAAGAGGGGAGTTATGAAATATATTTGCAAATATTTATTTCACCAGAGTAGGTCTACCTTATAAGTGACTGTCTCTATAATTACTAAAGTTACTAATTGCATGCAATACGTTAACGATCTTTACTTCCCGCCTCTGTCTGTCTGTCTGTCTGTTTGTCTGTTTGTCTGTCTCTCTCTGTCTCTGTCTCTGTCTCTCTCTGTCTCTGTCTCTGTCTGTCTGTCTCTCTGTCTGTCTGTCTGTCTCTCTCTCTCTCTCTCGCTCTCTCTCTCTTTTTTGTTTTTCTATCGTGATTATTTTATATGATATGATGATCACACAAGAAACATTATTTTTTAAAGAAAGAGTTCAGTGCTGAGGCTTTGGCAATCATGTTTATAAGACGGTTCATTATTTGAGCCTCTTGTTTGTTATATCTATTTTTCCACTGTTTGTTTTTCAAGCAGAAAAACGCTCTACATGTTTACAACTCTGCTGAACAGGAAAGTGATGATCACGGGGAACTTCAAACGAATGGTGAAATAAGAACAACATATTAATAGTTTTCCTAGCAAAAACGTAGGCTTATGATTATAGACAGATTACATAAAACAACAATACAAAACCTAATAGACCACCTCCCATGCCTACCCCCCCCCCCGGGAAAACATAACAACAACAAACAATAACAAAAAAAAACAACAACAAAACAAAAACGAAAGGGAAAGCAAAAGGAGAACTCATTCGAAAAAAGAAAAAAAAAGGCACGAATAGGATGTGAATATCAAGTAAATGAGTGTGGGTGCGTGAGTGTGTGCGTGTTTTGTTAGATCGATAGATAGATAATAGAATAAAATGATAGATAGATAGGTAATAAAATAAGATTATAGATATGTAAATAATAGAATATATAGATAGATGGATAAATAGATAAAGAGCTATAAAGTTAGGCAACTAGAGAAAATGATTTATGAAGAAGCGATAAAAATTAATCTAAAAAAGAAAACACAGACAGCAAAGACTAACATCATCTACAAAGAGCTATAAGATTTCGATTTGGCCGTGAAATTATTACATCGCTGATCAAGCGTTCACACAGACCCTTTAACCAGCTCATCAAGTGAGTTAGGAGTGTGAAATATTGAACAGACGACCCAAAATATGGAGTGGACGATCCACTCAGAGAACTATCCTATTTTACGATATCGCGATACATTGAGCAACTAAGTACGTCAAAAAAGCATGAGATTACTTTAGCGTGGTTAAACGTATCAAACACCAAAAAAGGATAAAAAAAATAACCAACAAACGGAACCAAACAAAAGAAACACACAGACGCCGTGTCAATATACACGTAACAACAACAACGGCAACCACAACAACAACAACAACCACCACCAGCACAACCACCATAAAAACAACAGCAACTACCACCATCACCACCATCACAACAACAACAACAACAGCAACCACGACGACGACCACCACCACAACAAATATAACAAAGAAAAGCCCGTTGCGTGCATGCTTTCTTCCTAGCAACAGTTAATTAAGGGTATCCTCAATGCTTTATATTTATACCAACATAAACGTTCCTGTATTGTGACTAGTACAAATTTCAGTCTCAGTCATTGAGACGTCGCGAGAATTCTAAGCACAAGGCACCGAAAAACAAAGGATTTGTTGTACCATTGATGTAGTCAAGGAGATAAATCAGACATACTGATCGGGAAACAAGAAATGTGGAAGCATCAGTCAATTGTAAAAAAAGAGTCGCACTCTACACTGAAAGGCACGAGGTTCGACATTCGAATCCTAACCAGAGTCCTTGTTTTTGTATTGGAGATAATGATAGCTGTAAAGACAACCAAAGATTGCATACGCAACAATAATACAAAGAGTTTCAATCACAAGTCTAAATAACTATACCTAAATATTTAATAATGGTAAACATGAAATAGTATTAAAAAAAAGTAACTAAGATTTTTGTTTACGAAAAAAACGCTGGAAAAAAACCGCACAAATAGATGTAACAAGAAAAAAAATTAGAACGTTTTAAAAACCAAAGTAATTTAAAATGAACCCAAGACAAAAGGCTACCGCTTAGGAGCAGTATGTAAACTTTTAAAAATGTGCATATCGTCAAGTCATTGTCTGATAAGTTTTGAAATACTTCCATATCCACACCAATTAATAGAAAATTGTTAAACACTCTACTGAAACAGACTTTAGAAAACCTGAAACTGAATCCTTCTTCAAAAGGACTGTAAGATAAAGGACGGAGCATTGAATCAAAATAGATGGCTCTCGAGTTATCGCCTAACACTTCATTAACCGGTTAAAGGCCAACTGCCCTCGCGTGCTCCTCGTCACACAGATCAAAGATGATTTGCAGTCTGGGTGCATGGCCCAGACATCTTAATTAACACGGTGAGATAATTATCGGGGTTTCCTCTCACCTTAATCTACTGGATAGCGGTGGAGTCTGGGAGATGTCTTTGTTAAAGATGCTGCGCAGTTCGGCCTAGGTTAAACCTTGAGTTTCCATAGACCCGGTTTGGGGTGAAGGGGTATTCAAGTATAAGGATAACCTCTATGGGATGGTGGGCGCGTTAGTGCAAGCGTCTGACATTAGTGCAAGCACCGATATTCATCTGGAGGAAAACTCTCTGTTTGTTAGACTCAGCACCGGGAAAAATTAAAACAATATATACAGATATTTTTGGTAATAGAGGCAAAGAAAGACTTAAAACACTCAGGAATTAAATGCTTAAGCAGGTACATTTTGACCCACCTACCTAGATATGTTTTAACATCACAGTATCACAGAAAAGAATATTTGCAATGCTTCGAACAAAAGCCTATCCTTTAAAAACAGTCTTATCGTTTCAAATTAAGTAATGATAATTTGTGCATTTTTTGCAATGTCAAAGAAGACTAATATCATGTCCATTTTGAATGCAGTATTCTCAGAGTAAATAATTTATGTTAAACCTAATTCTGATAGAAATACAGTCCGTACAAATGCTTCAAAATATATTGAACTCATCTGATAAATGTATACTTGATGCTGTTGTATGTTATTTAGACCAAACATTCAAAGGGAGACAAGGCCCTGTGTCTATAAATGAAAAGCAGAAACTATGTTATAGTAGTGTATGCCAATAAAACCATTTCATTCCATTTTCTATCTCTATGTATGAATGGATCAATCTTAATGTCATAAAAATATTTAAGACAAAAATTATCATACGTATAAAATCCTAATTTTAGAAATAAATGACGTTGCTTGTTTTGACAAGGTGTACCGAGAAAAACAAAATAACAAACTCAAATTCAATGTTAAAAATTATGAATCACACAAATATTTTATAAACGTGGAGCGGATATCATTATTTAATAAATATTTCCTATTTGCATCTACATGTCATTATTGAAACAGCTTGTGTATAATTATAAGATTACACATTTTCATTGATTGAGTAACGTTTGCTATTTACACATACACATCACTTCATGCAGCGGGCTTTTTTTTGGCTGACATGTTTAATAAAATGCAATAAGTTCAAATAACATATTGGTTTTAGGCCTTGGATGCACACAAAACAAAAACAAAACAACGTTGGGCTGTCGGCAGGGGACGGCAATTTTATGTATTGTTTGGTAGCATTTTGTTCAGTTTCCCAATCTTTCCATCCAATTTTGTTAATTATTGCGCTCGTAAAATGATATATATCAAAGAGCAATACATATATTTTTTAAATTTAATTTCATGTAGTATAAATTGTGTATTGAGAGAGATAGAGAGAGAAGGGGTGTGGGGAGAGATAGACAGAGTGAAAGAAAGAGATAGAGAGAGAAGGGGGTGGAGGGAGAGATAGAGAGAGTGAAAGATAGAGAGAGTGATAAAGAGTAAGATAAAGAGAAGGGAAAAGGAGAGAGAGAGGAGTGATCGTCAAGCGTATGTATCCCTTCGTTTCAGTCACTTAAGCCCAGGATCAAACATAGATAAAACATTAGGTTTGAAGATCAATGTGGAGATACACGTGAACTGGTAACGTTCACTAGAGGTTTGTTGTTTAGCTTCCAGCGTCAGCATTATATAGCTTATAACGTGATCGGCCCTCAAGACTAATGTCTGACAATTTTAAGCCCTGCCACACAGAAACAGTGCGGGGAAACATGCACTTCTGTCCCAGCCTGCCACATTATAGCGGCACAGGCCCATCCATTAGGAGACGATATCGGACTAATGAATTTTGGACCAATCGTGGGTTTCGAACCAAGGACCTCTCGATGGTGAGACCAGCACTCTACCACTTGCGCCAGTTCGCTCAAGGACAAAATGAGATGCACGGCATCGTTACAGAATGATGAGGACAGCTGGTAAACGTCAGCATGGTAGAGATGATTGGAAGAAACTAAGCCAAGGTGCATTTGAAGATTGACCAGTCAACTACTACGTAAGACACTTCTGGTTATCGTTAATTCTGAAACAGCAATACAAGAAATGCGGATAGGACTCTCAATGTACATTATCATAATTATGATTAAGTTTTAAAGAATTAAAGTATTGAAAATTTGGCAAGCCTTGGCAAAAATCCAAAGGTACTTAACTTATTTTTACAAAGATTTTGACTTTTAACAATTTTTATACATAAAGCATAAAACTTGACAAAACCCCCCACCCACTTCGACTGTGCTATGACTTACGTTATGTTTCGTTACCGCCTTAGAGAAACCTATTTAGTAGTCAGAGTTAACTCATATAATGTTGGCCAGGTATCAGCGATTTTCTACTTTTTTTTTTTAACTGAGTGGTGTTTTCATCTATACACGGCTCAAATAATTACACTATCTGCATATATTAAACTGTTTAGCAAAAAGAACAAACACCCCTCTAAGCATATATGCTTCCATTTCATAATTTACATTCACAGCATAAAATACAATGTCATGCACATTTACCGCAATCTTTTCATACAGCTCCGTGTAATTACTGCTGAAAATCTCCCTCTCTCTCTCTCTCTCTCTCTCTCTCTCTCTCTCTCTCTCTCTCTCTCTCTCTCTCTCTCTCTCCCTCCCTCCTTTTTCTTCTTCTTCTTCTTCTTCTTCTTCTTCTTCTTCTTCTTCTTCTTCTTCTTCTTCTTCTTCTTCTTCTTCTTCTTCTTCTTCTTCTTCTTCTTCTTCTTCTTCTTCTTCTTCTTCTTCTTCTCCTTAATCTCTAACGTGACGGGACAAGGGACCCCTCCTTTTTCTTCTTCTTCTTCTTCTTCTTCTTCTTCTTCTTCTTCTTCTTCTTCTTCTTCTTCTTCTTCTTCTTCTTTTATTATTATTATTGTTGTTGTTCTTATAATTATAAATATTATCACTATTATTATGAAGTAACATAAAAAAATCTTGAAACCGTTGCTGAGAGATAAATATTTGAAATAAACTTAAGATAAATTTGCATCTTGCGTCAATAACCCCAAACAAACACTCCACTGAACCAACCAAGAATTTAAAAACTCTACAGAAAGAAGAGGCAAAACAAATAAAAACAGAACCGTCCATTTTTAAAGTGGCAAACGAAGAATAGAAGTGTTTGCGTCTACAAATTGTTTATGAATAAATGATTGCCTTCAAAATCCAGCTTTCTGTATTTGAATGAAAGTGATTATGTATGCAAGAACCCTAAACTTGCTACGTCAAGCCGCGCCAACGCGCCCACAAGCCCAGTGCGGGAAAGTGCGGGAAAGTGTGGGGCAGTGCGGGACAGTGTGGGACAGCAATGATAATCTGCTTATTTCCTGTCTCATCACAGTTTACTTGCTATTCAATATTGATGACAGCAGCAGCCTCGGGTTGAGTTTTCAATTTCCAACGAAATAGAAACCCAGAAGTAACGAACCAATGCTTCAATTTTAATGAACTGACACGCCGATCTTTTTTTGAGATATTTCGATTTACTTCCTGACAGAGCAGTAAATGGTGATGAAACATAATCGCAAGTTATGAAATATTTAATGTAATACTGTTTACTTTCAGTCAGTATTAGGATAAACACATAACGAAAACGAGGCAGCTGTATGACAAGTTAAAAATGTCAAGCTTCAATGCCTTTCCTATTGATTTTTATACACTGGTGTTTAAAAAGGTCCACGAACTTGTGTGATATGCTCTCTTTCGATAAAAACTATCAAACAAATGCGCACAGTAATTTTAGTGATCGAATCATTTTCTATTTAAATTTTTTTCTGCGATATTAATTAAAGGTATTTGCACATGTGAAAAACCTACTTAACCCTTATTCCTATAATGTATTTGCCAACTAGCCTATAAAAATAGGTACTTATTCGCCACGACCTAAATTTAAAGTTTGCCATAAATGATGAGTGCAGAAGAAGTTTCCTGAAAGGAGAGATCTCTATATCCACAGTTATTTTTTATGTACATTATCTTTCGATCAAAATCAGATCGATGTGTAACGTGAAAGTAAAGCTGAGGTCAAGTTTCATTAAAACTTATTTCCTATTTTTCTCCATCGAGTAAAATGCTTTGAGTTTTTGGCGCATTCGTTTCTTTTTCTTTAAACACTGATTAGATCTGCTTCAATCTTTTCCAGGGAGTCTCAATATCACAAGGAGAGAGATCAATGCTTTCCTTAACGCCTGGGGCGCTGCCTGTTAAAACTGGGTTTAAGTATTTTTTTTCTTCAAAACAATTGGGATGCCCAGTTAATTTGTTTAAAACGTTTGGCTATGCAGGTCTTTTTAAACGGCTTAAAAATAGAATTAAAAAGTTTGCAACGCAAGAAAAGCAAAGGAAAAAAAACAGCAACAAAAAACCCAATCTTTCTAAATGCATACACTAACTTGAAGAGATAGATCTACGCTTTTAATTTGTATTGTTCAGAATAAAGACACAAACATTGCTTCAAAACAGAACAGTAAATGCATTGGGAGTTTTTAGGATTTAATTGACATATTTAATTATTTTTAAATGTCTTTCTATTCAACTTCAGCAGTGGTTATAGTTGTAGGGTATACAAATTAGCTGAGTTAGGCGTTTATTTCGACCTAGCTGAAACCATATCGAAATATTCTACAGATGAAGCCAAGAGTTATAAAATATCTTATTAATCTGCTTATAAAAACAAAAACCAAGGGTAATATTTATTTATAAAAACGTTCTATAGAGGATAAAATCTCGTTTTAATCTCAGAATAGAATTATGGCGATGTATCAAGTACATGACTTTTAATACTAGCTGATCTGAATGCGCCGAGATACAAGGCGATCAAAATTTATTCGATATTAGATCAACTATCGTCGCTTAATGTGTGTCAAAAGTTCATTGTAAACCTAACCTTTACTCATATTGAAAAGGCCTAATCGTACTTATGGGTGAGTGAATGAACACATAAGGACTATGTCATTTGAGTTGTTCCAAATCCAATACAGAGAAGTATTTAGAAAGTTATTTCCCACTTTAATTTTTTTTTATCATTATAAGAAAACTATATTGGGTCTCACTGCAGAACGTTATATTTGCCAAGACTGCTAGCGCTACATTGCTTTGCAAAATGTTATCTTATATGTGCGTTTAGACGGTTTAAGTCAATATTTCATTACTGAAGCTGAACTGTGATAATATAAATTATTTGAAATTATTAGTCATTGTTTCATTTTTGCCAAGAAACACCCAGCATCAAACGATAATGTTCTTCATGAAATTTTGTTTGGTGAGTTACAAAAATAACTTAAAGTGTTGTATTAAAAAACTAAGTACAGAGAGTGTCCACTTTTCCTATTCCCTTTTTGTATATGGCTAAAATCAATTATATTGTGTGTAAGCTGGAACAAAACCAACAGTTGAATTGGAAGTCATCATGTTATAATTATTCGGTTAAACATTAACCAAAAATTGGTCAGTGTGTTGACAATGAATGGGATGCTGGATCTACAATTATCAGGTATAACTTTTTCAGGTTTCGTCTTTTCTTGCTGTTAGGTTCGTTGTTATTTGAACTTTATGGAGATAGACCTGGAAACTGTAGGCTTTCACATGGACTTAGAGACGGCGTGTCAGGCAGTAAATCAAACATTGTGGGCTTATGTTAACACGACCTTGTCAGCTGTAAGCATTTGAACATGATGTTTAAAAAAATTATGCCAGAGGTGAAGAAAAAGTAATAATATTTCTCATTTTTGAATAATATATGCAATGGTAGATAACAGTGTTAGGGTACACGTGATGAATAGGAAACTTGCATATCTATAATGTTTGATGGCATAAATATTTAAAGAAATAAAAAAAAAAGCCAACAACCAAATACACCCCCCAAAGACACACATCAAAACTAAAAACAACAACAAAACAACAACAACAAACAAACCAACAGTTATACTAAAATTTTACAAAGTAAAGTGACATTACTTTACAACTGCAACTGTTTTGTTATATCATCCTATTGTTACTTAGAATTGTACCTGAAGTTGGTGAGAAATGAACTAATGACGAACGTGCGACGCTCGGTGAGAGAGCGTAAAATAACATTTAAAACATTTTACATTGCCGACTTTTAAGTCCATCATCATAACATTGAACATCATAAAATAACCACCAATTTTTTCACATCTTATTATATAATCAAGGGCACCAACATAAATTAAAACCTTAGACTTTCAACTCACCATTCCGGGGCGCTCACCCAAAGAGCATCTTGTCAAGCAAGTTAAAAAAAACAGTAAATCAAAACTTTTTGTTAGGAAATAAAAAAAAAAACAGCAACAAAAAACACGTTTATAAAATAGACCACCACCCACCAAAAGAAGTTAACCAACTGCTATAAAAACTGCTTTATTCAGAGAAAAAAATTTGTTCCGAATTGTGTTACATGATCAAATTAATGATTGCAAATTTCTCTGCAAACAGCATACTCTATTTATGCCCGCTAAAACTCCACAAATAATATTTACTTTCTCGTCCTTGCACGATCACTCTCCTCATCCTTGCACGACAAACAGGTTGCTTTCAAACTATCGACAAATGGACAGGTGGTGAACCTAACAAGTGTGGGTAAAGAGACGCGCGTTATGTCAGCGGACATATCTCTAGGCCGCAAGATGCACTGTTGCAGATGCCCTGGGGAAAACGGACCAGAAGTAAACGTCTGGAATTGGACTAGTTAATTGGAAGACGTTTGGTGATTTCCAAACACAGGCCTTATCCAGAGAAGGTGTCATAAGACGGCACAAATGCCTAGCATCTGGTCAGGGAAATGGCCCAGCGTTTGACTTTGTTGGATATTCGAATTGAATCACGATGCAAAAGTACGATTCTAAAATATCACTGTGAGCTGTCAAGCTCGGCTACTATATGAGGCTGATTATGGAATCATCTTTTCCCACAGCTTGCTGTTCTTTATTTTCATCTAAATAAATTGTGCATTATGCATCGTGTTATAAAAAAAAGTAACTCAAATGACTTACTGCAGCTAAATGATAAAAAGATTAAATATACAATATTGTATATTAAGAGTGCCATCTTGTAATACATTGATTTATTAAGTCATTATATATGGACTTGTCAAGGCAGCACAATTTCCGGTGAATCTCTAGACGCAGTGTTCCGGTACATCACACTGGCATTTACAAGGATCTTTACACCACTTCAGTAAAGTAGCCTACACCATTACCTTAATTCGCACACTGTCATTATGCCTGTCAGATGCGTGCCATTAAAATGAAAGTCAATCGAGTCGTTAAGAGAGGTAGTTATTATTTTATAGAAGTCCGCTTTATATAATCAATGCTTTTAGATAATGATTTGTTGAAGGGGTACCAGCCGAATTCCGCGTGAATAAACACTCCCTTCTTCTAATGGACGGTACGCAGCTCAAATAGTTAAAATGTCTTCTTTATTTATGGCACAACTGGAATAAAAAAAGACAATGAAATCTTTTTCGAACTTGAGTATATACCAATCCTATTTTAATTCTAAAACGAATATGGTTGATGACAGTAAATTAAACGGATTAAAAGTGAGGGAGACAGAAATAAAGAGAGGTATAACACATACACACACACACATATGCACACACACGTTGTTTTTTTAAACCGAAGCAACATAACACGTAAGCCAATATTTGAATACAAGAAAATATTGAATCAATTTACAACATGTTTCAGGAATCATTTGAATCGAAAAGCCCTAATTCTTCAACATGTATTTTTCAAAACCATTCATTTATTTAGTTGTGCAACTGCTTTACGCTATTGCTCCCTTCTTCGCCCTTAGGACAAATGCACACATCCACCTAACACATGATCTTTCGCCTTTTAGTGTGTGACCAGGGCAAGCTTATATATATCTATCAATAGTTCCAGCACCTCTGCTCAATTCCAAACAAACGAGACCCACATGCCCCGAGAAGCCCCTAGCGAACTTGAGACACGGGACAAGATGGTAGTAGTACTCAAGCCTCCCAGAGATCTCACCATCATTACTCACCTGCTTGTTGACTCGTGCGGGTCTCTGTCATAACTTTCCACCTCAAGAGCGAGCGGTACAGAGCGCCTCTAAACACTCACTAATCTCCTTGGAAATGGAAATAAACAAAATAGATAAAGCTCCAAGCGTAAATTTACAGTGTTACGGTAATGATAACAATACTTGGTTCGTTGGTCCTGGATTCGGGGAGGAGTGGGATTTCTTAGTACGAATGGCGTTAAATTGATAAAACTGAACTAAAAAAATTAACAGCAAACAAACAAAACATAAAATAGAACTAAATTATTAAAGGCGATATTTCTGCATCAAATCAAATAGGCTAAATAAAAAACTAGCAGATTTTTTACACACTTTTTCTTCGTGCACGCAATTTTGATGGCTCAGGATGTTTTTGCACAATAAATGCTATTCACGAATCGTATTCACCACAATACTGCATAAAAAGATGCTGACCACAAACCAATTATAGAGATTGAATTACTGCTGCATATGTTCCAAAGCTTAAAGAAAACACATGATAGATTTCCATATAAAATAGGGGCTAATATCAATTTTCTTTAAAAAAAAATTGAGTCTCTGTTTGCTTATATGTCATTGTTTTAAAAAGTTAATCAATGTACACTTCCACCCTTTCTTCCTTTCTCTGTATGTATCTCTCCCTGTTCCTCCCTCTTTCTCTTTCACTTCTAGTTCTAATCTAGTTCTAAAGTACATCACGAAAGATTCAAAGCTTCTCATCCAGGCTGCAAAGTTCAGACGACTGCCAGAGCACCCAATGAAAGACAGTATGTCACAACCAGTGAAAAGGAGGCTGAAAAGGGAGAGTTTTCTACATCAAGTAAGGTCACTAGAGAAGAAGAACCAGGACATGCAGGGCCAAAACCCCAAAGAACTGCCCCGCTGTGCAAAACATCCAGCCTGGGAAGAAGAAACATCACTCCAGATCCATGAAACCATCCCTGGCATTGGCAAGAAGAGCTCACAGAATGACCTAGAGAAAAGATCATTTGCAGTAGAACACATCCAGACCAACTATCCAGCCACTGACTGGACACATGTATATACTGATGGTTCAGCTGAGAAGGCAGTCAGGAATGGTGGTGCCGGGATCTACATAAAGTACCCTGGAGGTGAAGAGGACAAGATCTCAATCCCCACTGGAGTCTTCTCTACCAATTACAAGGCTGAAGCTACAGCTATACAGGAAGGAGCAGCACATGTCCAATCAAGCCCCCATTCAACAAAAAACATCGTTTTCCTGACAGATGCCTTGTCTGTTCTACAGGCCCTCAAATCCAGCAAAAACAAAGACCTAAATGATCTGACCTCAGCGCTAACCTCGCTAAGCCAAACCCATACAATAGCCCTACAATGGATTCCCTCCCACTGCAATGTATTTGGCAATGAGACTGCTGACTTGCTAGCCAAAAAAGCAGCAGCGCTCCAACAAAATGACTACACAACAACATACAGTGAAGCAAAGACAATAATCCATGCCCAACAACATGAGGAATGGCTGCAGGAACACCCCAACCATGTCCAAAATGATGCTTATCATGCACTGACAAGAGCTGAACAAGTGGTCATTTTTAGGCTCAGAACAGGACACAACCGCCTGAATCACCACCTCTACACAAAGCTCCATATTGGAACATCAGACCAGTGCACATGCCAAACTGGAGGTCAAACACTCATCCATGTCCTACAACACTGCCCCATGTACTGTTTACGTTATATTATCTATTCATTTTACCCTCGATTGCTCCTTAATAGCAAATGATATCTTTCATCACAAATCTGTAGTAAACCTCGTCTTTTAAATTGTTTTTTTTGTAAGTGCGAGTCCTGCACTATGCCTAAAATAAGAAAAAATGGACGTGAATGTTAAAAATGTCAATAAAAATTATCTACGTCATAACATGTGATCAATACATTAGTAATTCGCGGAAAAGAGATTGAAAGTAACGAAGAGGGCACATAAGAGGGCACACAATGCATTTCTGTAGAGATGAGAACGGATGGCATGGGGAGAGAGTAAAAAAATAGAGAAAGAGAGAGAGAGAGAGAGAGAGAGAGAGAGAGAGAGAGTGTCAGAGAGAGACAAACAAACAGACAGAGACAGAGAGATACTGCGAGCGATTGAAAAAAGTGATTGGTTAAATTCTTTAATGTCTGATGTTGAATCGCATTAGTCATGGTGGAATGACAAAACAAAAAATAGGGGTCAAGTTAAATAGGGAACAGGTTAAAAGCCAATGTAAAAAGGTTGTGGGTTCCCGGGTACACAAAATGCAATGCATGATTCGAGGACCAGACAATCTAATCAGACATGTCCCGTAAATATATCTGCAAACTCGACGGAAGAGGCAATCACAGAGGACACGAGAAGGATTAAGATTGGGAGAGGGAGAAAAATATATATATATATATATATAGAGAGAGAGAGAGAGAGAGAGAGAGAGAGAGAGAGAGAGAGAGAGAGTTAACTTTTTCCCATCATCCCGCATATTGTGGGGGTTGATACGCCCATGTGCTTGCACCTTTTTTTCAATTGATCTGCACACATTCCGTTTCAAAGTAATCCAAATTTTTGGATATTCCCGAAATTGGTGTGCACACAAGGAATGGGCAAAAAAATCATGCGATGGGAAAATCTTAACTTAATGTCTTGAGTGCGAGAGAGAAAAATTAATGTGGAGAGAGGGGTAGAGAAGTAGAGATAGAGGGAGAGAGTGTGTAAGTGAAAGAGATTTAAGGAGAGATAAAGAGAGAGGGAGAGGGTGGCAAGGAGTGTTAATGAGTGAGAGAAAGAAAGGGAGAAAGAGGGGAGAGAAAAAGAAAAAGGAAGAGAGACAAGACACGGAGAGATGAAGGGAGAATGAATGAGTGAGTGAGTGAGAGAGAAGCCAAAAAGATATAGAAAGAGTGAGTGCTAATGATGGGAAGTTGGAATCCCATTGCAAGAATTACACAGGGCCAAAAAAATACGTGTACTTCCTCTTAGTCTCTAAGACTCTTCACTCATTCCACGATGAAAGGTTTGTTAACGATTATTTGTTTACCGTCTGTGTCCATATTGGTTCAACGATTGGTTCCCAATCCAGTTTACCTCATCAATCTTGTTATTTGATAAACGCTGAAAAATACTAATTTATTGTTTTACACGGCGTTCCCGCATAAATGATTCACTTTTCCTTTCTTCGATCTTTAATTAAATTAATTTTCTCTACGAATGTTTAGAGTTAAGTATATGAGAATAAAATTGTTTTCTTCACATTTTTAACATCTATGTAGTTCTTAGATGTATACAAAACTTTATGGTCTGATGTAGGCTGGATTAGAGATGTCTTCACAAAATAAATTGCGTCTTCCATAAGTATAGGTTATGATACAAATCTTAGACTGATACCTGTACGGATATCCAAGTCTTGGAAAAATTCTCTTAGAGTGGTATACATTGCACATATCTATCAACGTTAAGCTATTTCCAATAAAGTTCCCATAAAGCGAACACCGGTCTGGCATCCTTGTTATGATGACTATCTTGTCATATTCCCACCCAGGCCTCTGCCAGCCACTGTCTTACTCCCTTTCCACTAAGTAAGAATTCGGAAGGTACATACTAATGCACTTAAATGCACCACCCCTGAACGGCCGAAGCACTTAGCCACCAGCATTCTCCAGAGATCTTTGGCATTCAGACCATTCATGTTGGGTGGGTGGCAATAGATTTCACACGCAAAGCCTCATTAGCAGCCTAGTCATGTGGTAAACTACTCATCATACTTATGTGAAGAATTTACGCGCCTTGTAAGGAAAATACGACAAAACTACTACAATCTATGGTGATTTATCATTGAGTCTTGACGTGAAATATATCGTTATATAATATCAAAATGGACGTCTTTACAAACCATCAATTATACGACTCCGTTCACGATAAAAAGAACAACATTTTAACAATAATAGTATTATCATATCACTTTAGCTGTTGTAGTGTTCTCAAAGTATATTTATTTAGCGTAATATCAAAAAGCAAAATATTAGTATTGGCGTTTCATTTAAATAAAAAATATGAAAGGCAAATATCACACTAAAATTACATTTATATTTAAATAATCAAACGCTATCAGGGTCAACACAGTGTATTTATAATAATCGAGGCGGATTCACACTCATTGTCACGTCCTTTGACACTCTGATCACTATACCGCATGTTTGCTTTCTTAAGGGAAAGGAGAAGAGTTACCACAGCTAATAAAAAAAAACACAACACAAAACAAAACAATTTAAATAAATCATATGAGCATTTAATGTTCCAATGATCAAGACAACTTTCAAGATAGTTGTATACAAAGTACCGCTACCAATTCTTTTCTCTAACGGCAATGATATCAACTCAAATTAAGGTTTGTTTAAATAAAAACAAAAACAAAAATGGTTTTTTGTGACCCTATTGTATGAGAAGTGAATAACTCTGTACAATCATCCCACTAGTCTCCGACAGACAGCTTTGCTAATGCCTTGGACCAGAGCTGTACGTTATCTTTTAGTTTAACGTCTATTGGTTAGTTAGAACGATCATCTTCTGCGAAGAGATGCTCTAGACTTGGCCGATCTGGCACCGACCCAATGAGTAGGGAATAAACGTGGCGGACAAAACAAGATTGAACTAGCAACCTTCCGTAGGAAGGCGCGTGCGCTATTCCTCTATACCACCGGGGGAGGATGAGCACAAGTGGTAGAGCTTTGGTCTTACCAATAAGGGAAACTCCGGTTCGAAACCTACGAGGGACATTAAATTTTGTCTAATTTCGTTTCTCACTGGTTGGGTCGGTGTCAGTATAATGTGACCAGCCGATACGGATGATCTAGCATCACTGCACTGTCTCTGTGTGGCAGCATGTAAACATGTCATACATTTGTCTTGAGACCCGTTCGCGATATACCCTTGCTTCTGACTTTGGACTTAGCGAACCTACTAACTCAACTAACTTTCGTACCACTGCCCCCGTCATGGGACCAATTAAAGCAGTGTAACTTTACTACGTGTTTTCAAGGTAAGCCCCTCGACATCTTTTAAAACATGACTGGGATTTGCTTAATCCTATAAGTCGCAGTACCACGATTTATAAGGACTTAAATTCCCAAATCTAAACCTAAATCTCAGCCTCCGCCTCACGGACAGGGGTTTACCACTACATAATTACAGACACTCCAGCTTAACCCAAGCACGACTAATCGATCTCTATTTATTTTTTATTTCCTTTGAATCTCCAAACCTATGTTTTTAAAGACCCCATTTCTCGCTCATGGCCCATCAAACCTCGCGAACCTGTCTGCCCCCCTCAACAAGCACTCGCTCCTTCTCTATCCAGGGTTGGCTAGGAGTCCGTGGTCCTTATTTCCTCACTCCTCACTCCCGCCCAGTTCAAATTTACTTGACCTGCTTCTCTCGCGACCTCGATTACTCCCGACAGGGGCGCATCCGGTCCCCTCAATTGCACTCAATCGCGGGGAAAAATCAAAATTATTTTTCGGCCTCAGGCAAGCTTTAGCGCTACAGAAAATCTTCGGCTTCACTGATCTAACTCAACGGATAATAAGGAGGAGTTAAATCAAAGTGGCTCTCAGCCGCTGAAATGTCTTGCGGTAGCCCCATGACCTCTGTTAAAATATTGCAGCTGGAAAAGATTACCTAAAATTGTGTAGGGTTGACGTCTAACGTTCTTTGAAGACTTTTGGAGTAAAAATATAAAACCCCTTGCCTTAAAAAAATGTCCACGCGTAGAATTCTGTATAAAAAGAGCTATAAAAGCACCCCACAAAGACTAGATGACTTGGCTTAAAAAAATGAGACACGAATTAGCACAGAAACTCATAATTATTGATGAAAAATCATAAAGAAAAATTGTAAAGTGTTTGCAAAGATAGAGAGAAGAGAATGAGTGTGTGTGTGTGTGAGAGAGGGAGAGAGAGAGAGAGAGAGAGAGAGAGAGAGAGAGAGAGAGAGAGAGAGAGAGAGAGAGAGAGAGAGAGAGAGAGAGAGAGAGAGAGAGAGAGAGAGAGAGAGAGAGAGAGAAAAGAGACGGATTGAGAGAGAAAGAGGAAAAGAGAAGAACAAGAAGAAAAATGAGGGGAATGTGGAGAAAAAAGATTGAGGTGGGACATGCAGAGGTTAAACAAATCGGATCACTGTGCTCTGAAGAAACAAGGAGACTGACGAGATTATTGGGTGGTAGTTCCTGGCGCCGCTAAGCGCTTTGATAAATGAGCTTAAATAGAGAGATCTATATGGGCGTCTGGACATGGAGTCTGGGTAGGCAGGCCTAGGAGATTAGAAATAGCCAGTGATATTGATGGAGCTAAAGGAACAGTCAGAGACGGGAGCGGGGGGGTCATAGTAGGAGAAAGAGAAAAGGAGTCACAATTCGAAAAGTAAGATGAGAGAGAGAGAATAAGATAATGCGATTGAAATAAAATTAGAGTAACAATGGGATACGTGTAGTTAGATCGATATATAGATAAATAGATAGATGGATAGATAAATAGATAGATAGATAGTTCAATGTGGAAAACAGCTATACGTTAATATTATATGAGATGTAATAGGAACTTATCCAAGACTTAAAACATCATATAAAAAAACTTTAATTGAGACTTAAAACATCATATAAAAAATCTTTAATTGTTGTCTTCATTTCTTTCTATTGACAATCTATGTGCTCATGTAAAATTGTTTAAGATTGCAAATATTGAGTGATAAATACGGTTTTGTCTACACATCTCTGTCCGCAGCACTGACTACATGAATTAATGTAGTAATGTTCAAAAGATATATAATATCATATTCAAATTATCCTTACATTCTATTAAAAGTTCGCATTGAAGCATGTATGACAGGTTATGGTGAAAAAAAAAATAATCTTGTTAATTGTTTCCAAAAAAGACACAAAAGATCCCGAGTGAATTACAACTAAGTACATGAGTAAAGATGAAATGGTCCCATTGAGATTGAGAAATAGATAAGAGAATAGAGCAAAGTAAAATCAAAACGACAGAAAGACAAAGGAAATAAGATTATAGTAATAATTATGGACATTAACGAACCACTTTAAAAAAATTGAAGGAAAAGAGGAAAGGTTAAAAGAAAAAAAAATCCCCTCAAAATTCAGTCTACAGCCTACACCTTCTGCTGTGCGTCCACAGGCGATTTTGGTGCTCCTCTGATTGGATAAATGCGCGTTGATGTGAGCAGATCCAGACCAATGAAGGCAGGGGAGAATTAAAAGATATGCGAAAAAAAAGGAACAAAACTATTTGAGAAATGCGCGCAATGCATTAGCTGAGACTGCATGTGGCCATAGAAGTTAGGGAAGAAGAAAAAGAAACAAAACGACTAAGGAAAACAACAACAACAACAACATACGGGGCAATGCAGACACTCTACTGGAGAGAATCGTATTGGTAATCCTCCTAAATACACAGTAGAAAACAGGAGGAAATGATAAAGTTGAAAAACGAAAAAGACTGGGATAATTGTAATATTAGGCCATATTATTGTATGCAATTTCGCTATAATTATAAATGTAAGATTATCATCATGTTAACAAGTGGCCTCCGGTTGTGATTGTATATAAATTGAACGACTCAGCATTTTTCAAATGAAATCGAACCTATGGGCAAATAACAGGAACAACAACAACAACAACAACAACAACAACAACAACAACAACAACAACAACAACGAAATAAATTAAAAAAAAACAAACAAAAACAACAGCCCCCCAAAAACACCAATACAATTTTTAAATGAATTTATAAAACAAACAAAAACAACAGCCCCCCAAAAACACCAATACAATTTTTAAATGAATTTATAAAAAACAAAAAAAGGGGGGGAATAAAAGACTATAAATGTAAGATTATCATCATGTTAACAAGTGGCCTCCGGTTGTGATTGTATATAAATTGAACGACTCAGCATTTTTCAAATGAAATCGAACCACTGCGTTTAAATGTAATAAAACAAAACGGGAATGACACAACGCCATTAAGTATATGAAAAGTAAGCGTGCAGGTCAATGTGGGAGAGATTGAGGTAAAATGCGCATAATAATATTAAAAAATGAATAGCACTAACAAATACACAAAAGCAAATCGGCAACGTCATAATTATATTTCATATTATAATGTCTAAGGACATTTATTATTAAGTGGAAAAATATTAGTGCAAAAAAACAAAAAAAAAAAAAAATAACGCTACACACATGGGCAAATAACAGGCTTGAAAAAAATGCTACACCTAATCATTGAAAGAAAAAATGACTGTAAAGAACTCCACAACTAAAAACTGGCAAAAAGCCAGAAAAATCGACAGAGGAAATCCCATGGCATCATATTCCGGACACAGCCCGATCTGATCTGAACGGAACATGGGGCGGTGCGGGGATCTCTCTGAGGCCAGCCAGTAATTACGGACAAATCTCTACATCAAGTGTAGATCATGTTGCTATGACAGATATAGGGGAGTTTTATCAGGAATTGGGTGATAGATGATTGGCAGTGCTCTTTGATATTCATGAAATTAAAGTCGGAAATATCGGGGAGTATTTTGGGCCAGAAAGTAAGGATTAAGATGAAAACTTTGCCCTAGACAAAATGAATATTTGTGAGTTGTAAACATGTCATATTCGGAAGGGCTGCTTGATTCCCATCTTACACACGCTTATCTGATGGATACGCGCTTGGAGACTTGAGAAAAACAGTCGGCTATCTTAGGCTGAGGCCACACTGAAAGCGAGAGCTGTCTCTAGCGATCAGCTCGCCATGAACGGTAAACTTAGGCATGGCCACTCTATGAACTGCGTCTCTGCTGAGAGAGAGAGAGAGAGAGAGAGAGAGAGAGAGAGAGAGAGAGGAATAGAGAGAGAGAGTGAGAGAAATAGACAGCTATACGAACGAATAAAAAGAAGATACAAATGTAAAAGGAGACAAATAAAAACAATATGAGATCACTAGATAAGGAAAAACTTGAAGACAGATGTAGAAAGGTTAGAAGAGAGACCTAAAGCGATAGAGAGAAGGTGAGAGGTATAATTATAAAGCCACTATGAGTGTAAAGACGAAATAAGAATAAAGTGGTCGATGGGAAGTAAGATTTGTGCTCAGTATACATTATGATGACTTGTTGCGACTATATCTTTAGTTTTTAAAAATAATTTTGTTGCTCTCCATAACAATTATATAGCACTTGGGTGCATTTCTCAAGAACAATTATAACAAAAAACATGTCTAAAGCATATGCGTCTTACTTAATATATCAATTAGTATTTAATAACTGTCTTCGAGCAATGATATATCAGTGAATTCTTTATGTAACATAAGACTTTCGACGACACCATACACAAAAATATGCGAAAGATAAAAATTCGACAACTTTCTTTAAATAATGTTATATTATTAAATTTCTTATGTAAAAAGGATCAAAGACGGCAGAAAATATGCAAAAAGTCTTTGCAGTTAGAAGAAAAGATATTTAGCATCACAAAGAATGAAATTTGGTTACAGCGCCAGCCAGACTGAAATAAATGAAATTTCTTGGCGGACCAGCAAAATTGTAAACTTTTTGATGATTGGACGTAAAGGTCAGAGGAAGATATCCCAGAATCAGATTAAAGTTGAAATGAGAAATGCAAACTTCTTATCTAAAAGAAATCTATTGTTTTGTGCGGTTTAAGACAGAAAAACATTCAAAGAAAACATGATTGTCTAATAAGTTTAGAACGTGCAGGTGAAGGCATAGCTTTCATTTACACTTTTGCTGGATAATTCTTGTGTGTGCAGTTTGAATTTCTGCATTTGATTATTCTAGAATAAAACGTGCAGCAGCAATAAATATACAGTTGCAAGTATGCTCCTAGGATATTCAGAGAGATACAACGTCACCCAGATTAAGAGATAAAAACAGAGAAGCACATACACCAATCGATAGATGGAAAGGGTAAAAAAGATGGGAAAAAAGAAGAGAGAGATATAAATAAAGATAGATAGATGGAGATATATTATAGAGAGACAAAATAAATTGACTTCTATAATCAAACTTGTGATGTAAAATTCTATGCTCAAAATTAAAATGACTTCCAATCAGACTGGACTCAAGGCGGTGCCACGGTTTTAGAACGACTGGACTTTTTTCTCTCGTCATAAACTTATTTTAACTATTTTTTTAAAAGAAAGATAAAAAAAAAGTCTTTGGATACCATAATTATCTATGGACCGTAATCTGTATGTTATACCTATTCCTTTCCTAACCACGCAATCATAAAATAGTTATAGAAAGAAAAACACATTTTTACAACAACCACCCTCCCTCCAAAAAACAGAAACAACAACAACCCAAAACAAAACAACAAAAATAGAAAATTTGCTAATGTAAAAAAAAAACAACAAACGATTTTGAGTAGTTCTAATATGCAAGGGAATAGTGATTGAGAACAATACAATCTAAACCTTGCGCAAACGGAAAAGTACAGCACCATTTTCAAATCAAACATTTTCTGCTTTCTACTCTAGGGGCATTAAAAAAAATTCAGTCTCAAGGCCATCATCTTTGAATGACTAAGTATATAAAACAGAAATTTAAACACGAGCGGATTGTCGGTATACTACATTGAACTCGATGTGGAGAATCTTTTATTTTTAATGTGGTACTTTCCTGAAGCCGTATTTTGTGCTCGTTAAGAAAAAAAGCGATAAAGGAGAATCAGCATCACGTGCTTTTATCAAAGTCTCTGGTTCTCCTTTACACGCAGGGAGATCCACTGACAGTTCCCGACACAACCAGACCCTCTTCCATTCAACACCTTGAGAAGGACAGGACAACTGCGGGAAACCTGTTTCCATGTTACCCCACAACTATCATCGATTAGGTCACGCCAGCTGTATTTGATTTTTTTTTTTTAATATTTCTTTTATCCTTTTCTTCAATCTACGCCCCCGCCTTCTTATTCTTTCTCAAGTTGTCCCAATCGCTTCCTCTGTCTCTTCCGATAGTTTCTTTAAAAAAAAAGAAATATTGGAATATTGGATATCTGCAGCGGGTGTCCTCAAACACGCCATCCACTCCAATTCAGCGAACGTATGCTCTATCGCAAATAGAACTAGAAACGGGACAGTGTTAGTAAAACAATACCGCCACACATTAAATCCCATGAACTCAGTTTTGTGTTTATGGCTGAGCCACATTTTTTTACCTAATTACTTGAAAGTCGTAATGGAAATAAAAAAAAAGGTCTTTGGTTACCTCCTTCGCCGTATAGGATCCCCTAGGGAAACCTACGAGACGTTAAACCTGGAGAGAGGGAGACAAATCTCTCCCTCCCTCCATAGAGAAGAAAAACGTTACATAAGAACCGCAATATATATATATAACCAAATCTGTTTAAGCTTGAGCCATCATTGTTCAATATTGACAGAATCACAAAAATAGATTAGTGTTAATGTACGCACCCGACAATACGATCGGAAGCAAGACAGACCAATTCTCACTAGTTATTAAAGTTTATTTCCATGAAAGGGCACCGATAGCTCAAACTTGCTAATTGATTTTTGTCTGACAATTTTGCTTTGACTGTCTAAAAAGGTTAAAATAAATCCTTTTTAATTTCATAGAGAAAACGGGTGTTACATCTTGAGAAAATGGAAGATTAGACAGAAAAATCCTTGTAATCTCTCTTTCCCAAAAACACCACAGCAAGTCAATTGTCGTAAAGAGAGATAGATAGACAGATAGATAGATAGATAGATAGATATATAGATAGATATATAGATGGATAGATAGAGAGAGAGAAATAAGGAAAGATAGATTGATTGATTGATAGATAGACAGATAAAGAGACAGGAAGAGAAAGGAAGAGAGAGACAGATAAAGAAAAAGAGGAGTAGATAGTTTCTGTTGTTGTTGTTAGTGAGTTGGTTTAACGTCTAACATTAGCACTGTATAGATTATATCCTGGACGGGTCCTAAGACTGACGTCTGACAATTTTATGTGCTGCCACACACGAGACAGGGCGGGGATACTATGACTCCTGTCTCAGCCAATCACATTAAACTGACACCCACCTAACCAGTAGGGATTGAAATCGCTCGAACCACGGACCTTTTGCGTCAGAAGCCGATGTTCTACCCCAGGGCCCCCGCGCCCCCGAGAGAGTGAGAGAGAGAGAGAGAGAGAGAGAGAGAGAGAGAGAGAGGGAGAGAGATATTTTTTATTTATTGACTTGATGGTGGGATTTTTTCTCTATGATGCGTATAATATTATTAACTGTGCTGAACTCAAAATGTTGCATCTTCAGGATCCTTAACTTTAGGACCTTAATTTTATTTGCTTGAAGAGGTTGCAGCGAATTAAAGTAGGCTCAATAATTTATTATCAGAATTACTAGTTAACCAAACGTTTTAACAAAACGGTGCACTGTGAAAATTTGCGCACGCACTTAGAAAAAAAAAAAGAATCAATATTAATTTATAGCACGTTCGGTTTGTTTGTTGTTCAAGGAAGGGGAGGAAGCAGTAATTGTTGTGTCTGTTCGTGTTGTTGTTGTTTTTTTTAATACATTTTTAGTTTTATTAATTCGTTAATTTTCGTTAAAAACTTGATTAGGCGTTGATGTTATTAGTTTTATGAAATAAATCCTTTTTAATTTCATAGAGAAAACGGGTGTTACATCTTGAGAAAATGGAAGATTAGACAGAAAAATCCTTGTAATCTCTCTTTCCCAAAAACACCACAGCAAGTCAATTGTCGTAAAGAGAGATAGATAGATAGATAGATAGATAGATAGATAGATAGATAGATAGATAGATAGATAGATAGATAGAGAGAGAGAAATAAGGAAAGATAGATTGATTGATTGATAGATAGACAGATAAAGAGACAGGAAGAGAAAGGAAGAGAGAGACAGATAAAGAAAAAGAGGAGTAGATAGTTTCTGTTGTTGTTGTTGTTGAGTTGGTTTAACGTCCAACATTAGCACTGTATAGACTATATCCTGGACGGGCCCTAAGACTGACGTCTGACAATTTTATGTGCTGCCACACACGAGACAGGGCGGGGATACTATGACTCCTGTCTCAGCCAATCACATTAAACTGACACCCACCTAACCAGTAGGGATTGAAATCGCTCGAACCACGGACCTTTTGCGTCAGAAGCCGATGTTCTACCCCAGGGCCCCCGCGCCCCCGAGAGAGAGAGAGAGAGAGAGAGAGAGAGAGAGAGAGAGAGAGAGAGGGAGAGAGATATTTTTTATAGGTAAATGGATAGATCGAGGGAGCGAGCGAGCTAGAGTCCAGGGAAATATAAATGTATAAAAACCCACACTCGAAATCTGACTCAAACATTTCAGATCTCGGAAAGGCATAATTATAACGGTAGTGGGCGTCTTAAATTTTATAGATCAACATCTCCAAAGTGAAATCCTACCACAAAGAAAATATGAGATCCAAGCCAGGCGAAATCGTGACAGTGAAAACATTAGGGCTAAGACGTCGTAAAAAGAAATAATCTCAATCTTCCGGACAGAATAAAAGGCGACTTGTAACATAGTTTTCTAAAGGCATCACCGGAGACAAAATAGGATTTGAATAATAAATAGGCAAAATATGACAAACAAGCTCACGCGATGAAGGTGTCGGTACTCTGGTAGACATTTTGTTTGTTTTCTCTTTTTCGATCCCTTCATTGATTTACTCATTCCCTTCTAAACATTATCTCTTCATAATTTGACGCCCTTGGTGGTTTCCCCCATTCCTTTTATTATTCTCGTGAACTCATGTGGGTACTTCTTATTTATTGACTTGATGGTGGGATTTTTTCTCTATGATGCGTATAATTGATTTAACTGTGCTGAACTAAAAAAAAGAGTATTTGTTAGAGGAATAAACTTTTATCTTATCATGTCATATCTGCCTCACCATCATTCTTTCTCGGTTCTACTATAATACTACTCTATCGCTCTCTCGCTCAATCTCTGTTTTCCTATCTCTCTGTCTCTCTCCCCCCTTTCTGTCACTCTGTCTCTGTCTGTCTGTCTGTCTGTCTGTCTGTCTGTCTGTCTGTCTGTCTGTCTGTCTGTCTTCCCCCCTCTCCCTCTCTTCTTCTCTCCCTTTCTATCTCCCCTATAACCATTTTCTCTTTCCGTTTTTCACCACTTCTTACTGTATGCCATTTCGTTGATGTTGCTAGGAGAGCCAGAGAACTTACCCAGTTTTTTTATTTTTAACCCTCACTGTGCCTCTGGTCTAACTAACGGTAAAATAATACACAGAACAATGACATTACACATACCATTTGCTTGACTTTGGTCGAATGCGCTGTTCTTATCTGATCAAGACAACACTTTGATAAATTAATTGGTTTTAGGCCAGGACCATTTTTTTAATATCAAGGAGCTGAAAAAAGTATACCATCTATACGTTTTTGAGAAGATAAATGACAAATCAGAAAATTGTGTTGATGCAGTGTTTTTACCCTTTATTTTAATGAATGTACACCCAATTATACTTTTCACTGCTATCTCACTGAACAATATATGACATGAGGCGTTAAGAAACCAACTCTCTCACTCATATCACGGAGCTTGCGAGTGGAGCGATTAAAGTTTTTTGGGGGTAAAATTACAAAAAAAATTCTCACCAAGACAGAGGAATCGTCAAAATAAAAACTGTATGACATGGCAGCCTGGTTATAAAATTTGGAAAAAAAACAACATTATGATTAACGAATTTTAATTGCGTTTTACTCAAAAGTACTAAAATGTAAACAAAACCTTATGATTGTAATCTAGGGCATCTGAAATACAACGCCAGGTTGATGAATGCACAATCCCTGTTTGAATACTGGCCGACTGTACTAGGAGTTACTGATTCCAACAATAAGTTTGTCGGAAATGATTATTCTATCCAGATAAAGTCAATTTGATTTTGATTACATTTCAAAAAACCGATAGTTGATTCCTGCATGGCGCTTGCCCACATTTTTTTTTTAACAGCTGGGCTAACTTTTAATTCTCAACCAATCAAATTTAGACATTCGCTTTAAAATATACGACTCGGGGTCTTTAAAAAAGATGTTTTTACACAAAATACATTTGATAACTTTTCTTATAATTGTAGAGTGTCATCTTGTTAAAGCATAAAATAGAACATTTACATCTGTATGAGTTAGATAACTTTATTGAAGCACATGCATCAATGCTAACACGATTTCACAAATTCAGGGTACATATGCAGATAAATCATAATACAAGTTTTTAGTTTCCATATGCTGTGCACTGTGTCTGAGTTTTTATAGTTATGATGGAAAAAAAAAAGACAAGCAACTCGAGCCCTGCTATGTCTGCTTTCAACATAGCAAAAACAACAACAGCAGCAATACAATCAATTAATATATGGATTTATTCTGTGATCATGTTGTTATCTCACTGATAAAACAATTTAAAAATAAAATAGAGAGGCGAAATTGTCTGCTTAGCTGTCTAAAAGAATTATAATATAAATACCGAAATTCATAGATAACAGTATTGAAACATTATTGAAACATTAAAATTCAAACACTTGTAGATGGAAAAAGCAAAGAGCTATGGAAAACAAAAAGAAAATATGACAATGCGATTTCTAAAACAGGTAGATTATACTCAAGCTAATCCGTTTTGTTTAATCTAGTTCTACATTAACAGCTGCACCTATACTTACATCTTTCATTTATTTATCCATTATACCAGATCATACCTTTTTCCATATACTCCTCTAATCTCCCTTAAAATAGAACTGACCATAAAAATGTTATCGCCATACAAAAAATTAGAAACAGAAAAAGCGGTGTAAGCAGCTGAAATCAAGCTGTTTAAAATGGATTTGAAAATTGATTGATGAGGCTAATCCACCATGGTGATTTTTAAAGCATGCCCTGTTCTCTTATGCTGGCAAAGCTCTCATTGTGAGATTGTGAACCACATTGTACACACGCGATCAGACAATCCTGGCGGCTTTGGAAAGAAATAGTTAACACTCTGTTTTAAAGAATGGCTGTTTAAATACCCAAGAAAATAACATGATATGTCTACTAAACGTACAAACTCAGTCAATGGTGTTTGATAATTATGGAAAATAAAAAAAAGGTTACTTCAGCCCTGATGAGGAGTTGTTAGACTTTATTTTGTCTGGCATTTAACTGTAGAACTGTTAAATGGTCCGCTTCTTTAATACATTCACATCAACTCCAATTTTCTATATCTGCGCTTGAATTACAGAAGTACAAGTTTCCACATTTAAAAAGATATGTTTGATGGCCACATTTATGAACATCAAGAGACTTAAAAGGTGAAATCAGAACCAAAGAAAATATCGTCTGTTGAGTCTACAGGTTTGACTATTCCCACCTCACATTCCTAAACCAGGATACATTTGATAGACCATCAATACTATAAAACTTAAATATTCGGGCTTGAAGACTCGAATATTATACGTAAGTTACATTACGATCCGAAAAATGGTAAATGAATGTAAATTTTTCCTTATATGTTTATATCTCCTCCAGCAGGACTTTTTAATTATAAATATTCCAAGTTGATGATTACAACCTTATGCAAATCATTTTAATGCACAGTCTGGTCTAGTGAAAAGAGATAAATACTATAATGATCTACACACCAGAACAAAAAATAATTGGCCAAACAATTAGACAAAAAACCTTTTTATCAGTAGGAGAATTAGAGCACTAACCAGTCATTAAAGCGCAACAAACAATCGCCTCTTTCCATGCTATTTAATAGATATAAAGAAAAACTGAGAAAATAGCTTTTTTTTCCAAAATTGACAACCCAAAAGAGAGATCAGCGAGGATATGTAATCTCGGAGAAAAGAGGAACTTTGATCGAGTGGATAAAAAAGTAAAGATGAAAAATTGATATTAACATTTGGTTTGTATTTCATAGATGCTGTGGGAGAATGTATAGAAATATCATTAACTGAAATACTTTAAGCCCATCAAAATGAACAAAGGAAAAATCACTGTTCCTACTGTAAGTACTGAACTCACAGCTACACTATTATCTAACAGTATGACTTCACAAACCACTTTCAAACTGCCACTGAATGAAACAAAAGTTTGCTCCTATCATTAAATTAACTTACGTCAGCAATGTGTGATATACTTCTTATGCTATAGGTGGTGAGTTTAGACACATACCTTCAGTTGTGCAGAATGCCATCACAGCATATATCGTCAATGAATGTTTAAAATCGTAATTATGTTAACATTAACTCTCATTTAGTTGTACATTTTGGCTCAATGTTACATTTCAGAGGAGAAATATATTTTTTAAATTATTACTTTGGGACATAAATTGATCGCGATGGGAGATTGTATTGAAAAACAGGTTTGATGTTGGGTCATCCCGTGAGCGAATTTCTTTCAGAACCACATAAAACACCCTATTTTTACCGACTATGTTTCGCATCACCATTAGGGTCGGCCTCTTACAGTAGTTCAATATTTCATTACACCCTGATCTGGTTAAAGAAATAAAACAAAATGGAGTGCGAAGTGAGCCCCACCCAACCCGTATAGATTGAACATAAACTTGTGTTATATTGCCGCTGTGAAATATTTTTCTCCTTTCATACTTTTGTGTGAAACATCTATAGTGCAGAGTACAAAAGGCAGTAGCGACAATCGACAAGCAAGTCTAGAATGGACTAAAAGTAATGTGTTTCAAGGTTCATCGATTTATAAAACAAAAGACCTTTGAAGTGAGACATGTAGCATACTTTCCTGAACTTTCTTTTTCCATTCTTTCAAGAACATTATTATTTTTACCGCAAAATAACAACTTAAATGAGATGAATTGTGAGTATTCATTCGTGTGACCTCAATTTTCAAGTCAAGAAAGAAAAATTACGATTCATTACATAAAAAATGAAGAAACACGCCCGACTGAAAAACCCTTGATACAAAACAAGTGACAGGACAAAACAAGCGTAGGAAAATGGTCACACTCGTCCAAGCAAGGAGAAATAGCAACAGTTAAAACAATCGTGCAATATCAAAATCCTTTAAAATTACTCAACAAAATCATTTCATTTAAAATAAAAAAAGAGATCAGTATTGCACCATCAAGCTCCAGTGTTTTACACAAGGCATTAAGAAAAAGGCGTGTAGAAACAGAAAGATCACACAGAAAAAGGCAAATAAAAACAAAGTCACAATGCAGCAAACTCAATAGGCTTTCAAAACAAAGAGATCACGCAGGGAAAAGAGCGCCAAGAAAACGATCTCTGTACCTGTTGGCAAACGTCAAGGGTACAATCGAAGCACTGTGCCTTTGATTGTGCGTCTCCCACATTTAAACCATCTGAAACGCTTTGCTGCGCAGCTGATCAAAATGTAACAACGCAACCGTGAGATAATTTTGGTAATTTTAGTGATGAAATCGATTGTCACATATTGCTGGAGATATTATCTATTAAGATGAAAAAGAAAAAAAAGGAAACAACAAAACAATATAAATATTTGACCTGGTATATAAGGGTTAAATCCAATCAGGAAAAAACAGGTATAGCTACAATACGCCTTCATGAAGTAATGTAACATCCACTATTTTAATAACTAGTGGGTGGGTATGTAAACAATACGAGCATAAGTCCTTACTTCAAAATTAGCGTGTGCGAATTATACCAAAAGATACTTTATCCCTCTAGTTTCCCTGTGTAAAAAAAAATCCCGAGACTATGACTTTTGTGAGTTATCCAAGGCAAGAGAACATTTCATTTTGACTTTAACTCAATTTAAAGATTTCGGGTCTCTAAAGTGCAAAGTATAAAACAGAACAAGATCTCCTATTTCTAGCCTCCACAGAAAGTATCGTTGCAGAAAAGTTGAGGCACCAAGTCTAATAGCATTCTCCATTCTGGTGTAAGCCACAGAAAATTATAGTACATGCCAAGCGTTAGGCGACTTAAGTGATAAAAACTAAAGAAAGAAAATTATCTGTGAAAGGAAGGGGAAAAAAGGCAAAAGTTTAAAAAAAGAAGGACGGAATCTGTGAAGGCAGAACTGGATCTTTATTGCGTTATAGAATCGGGTAATCCCAGTCTGGTCGATGTTGGGGCGGTTGTATCGCATATCGAGGAGTCGACAAGTCTCAGTCAGTGCTTGTCTGCCTGACTTTACACTGCAGGCAAAGCCAGCGCTGCTAAGCTTCAGTTATTTATTCAGCATGATAGTCCATTCTTGGAATTTTATTTTAAACCCACCGAGATTAAACGCTTGCCTTTTGAGGCTTTTTTTTGCATTTAATAATAGAGTGTTTACTTGCTCAAGAAATTTCTGTGTTGAAAAGGGGATTTATTGAACAATACTAGACAAATACAGAAATACAGTCGGAAATCATTTATTTACCTAAAGAAAGTCAGATTGTTACATAGACCCTGAACAATGTTATGGATTCATCGCAACTAATTTTCTAACCATTTTTTATCATCATTATCTCTAGTCACCTTCTCCTCCTCTTCATCATCATCTTTATCATAAGCAACATTATATTTATCATTCTTAGTATTGGCAATTTTCCTTTCTCCTACATACCCCCACCCCACCCCAACACTTCTCTTGCTATCGAGTTTGTCTCAACCACCTCATCAACTCACATTCACCACAATTTTAGCGCAATCAGTCTGGTAATATGGTTACGTTGTCCGTGCCAACACTCTTTAATCTTAGAGGCAGAGCTAATTCAATAAATAACCAAATACAATTATGTTTTTTCACTTCTTGTGCAAACACAGTTTACAAAAACACATTTCATGTATGTTCATTACTTTGTTTAAATTCTTAGCTTTTAATGCTTTTCTGTAGCCCTCAACCAAATACAATTATGTTTTTTTAGTTCTTGTGCAAACACAGTTTATAAAAACACATCTCATGTATCTTTATTACTTTGTTTAAATTCTTAGCTTTTAATGCTTTTCTGTAGCCCTCAACACCTCCCCCCCCCCCTCTCACTCAAACGGAATCCCTTCGAGTCCTCACACAACGCCCATCCCTTTTTTTCTATTTATTTTCTCTTTAAAGTTTGATATGGTCATATATTTTTAATGTCCCTCGTCATCAAATTGATCATACCGAGAACGGGACCCAAAATTAGGGTTTGACAATTCCACATGCTGGTACATTGTTACAAAGCAGGGGTTCTGGGACTTCTGTCGCAATCAGCCATATTAATGACATCGATAAAAACCTGAGAGAAAAGGATGGCCTTACAGAGTAAAAAAACATAAAAGCCTCGCCTTAAATCTTTGATGAAATTTAATGTTAATGGAAAATTTATTGCTTGACCTTCACTATGTGTCCATTAAAAGAAAACTAAAGCAACTGTATACCGTCGGCGATGTGGCCAACCTTTAACGATACCTTTAGAAATAAGTAATCGTTCCTCAGTTAATAAGCTGTGTCAATTTGATATCTGAATGCGACATTCAAACCAGATGTATAATTGCTGATGATTTGGTAGATATCGAGATATATTTGTCACATTAGATATTTGTTTAACATCATCTATGTTATTCTTCAAGTTAACCGCAAATAACTATAACCGTGCTATATGTTATAAACGATCTTAACAAATTTTTGGCCATAATATTTGAAAACAGTGGTACATAATATTTTTACTCCCCTGTGATGCGCCCGTGAGTTGTTTTACAATGTCACTTCTTAATAGGGATCCCTCTCTCTCTCTCTTTCTCTCTCTCTCTCTCTCTCTCTCTCTCTCTCTCACACACACACACACACACTCACTTCCTCTGCAGGATTAATCTAATCCGAAAATGTTGCGTAACAAGAAATTTAGAATAGCTTCGGAAAGATAAATGTCCGGTTTTTGTGACATTACTTGTTTGAGTAATAGAAACTGTGTAACGGTACCTTGAGCTAGCTTAGAAGGAAAAGGTTAAAACTTGTAATGCTGTATATATAATTGAAAAAAAAATGTGTATAGATAACAGCTGTTTTTTTTTTTAATTCATATTGTCACCCAGTAACCTTTATCGAGGGTAACAATTTCCTCGCTGTAACAGGCGTTACCTCCCTTATTTTATTTTTCCCTTGGGGGTGATGATAACACTACATGTATTTATTTTTCAATCACTTATAGGGTAATCTATCATATTAATGTAATACACATATATATTTGATTTGAGAAAAAAATCACAAAATTAAGAGATAATTGATGATTCAAATCTAATGATCAAAATATTCTCTTAAATAACTTGGCAACACCAATGCTTTAACCTGAAAATACATTTTTTGATGAAGTAGAATGTGAGCACTAATCTTAAAGGGAAAAAGAGGCTATCAATTAAAACAAAATAACAAATGAAGAAAATAACAATGTCTAAGGAAAACGAACCCGAAAAAGAAAGCAAAAACAAAAAACAAAAAACAAGAACAATAACAACCAAAACAGAAAACAAAACATAGCACCTATTTAGCTATAATTTCTTTTTAATGTTTAATAATTTTCGAAGTCCATTGATATTAAAATTCCCGCCTGAGATCCAACCGTGAGTAATATCTGAATATACTCAGTGTCTACCACCATCCTAAAAAAACAAACAACTGAATACTGCTCTGTATTAAATTAGCCCCTTTGTGCACTTTCATTCATAGGTCTGAGCGACAAGAACTAGTCTAATCCAGGCAATATTGCGTGACAAGAAATTTAGATGAGCAGTGAAAAAATCACAAAAAGAATTAATAAACGTGTCCAGCTTTTATGAGATTTCTGTGGAATGGAATATATTAAGAAATTTGTGTAACTAGACTTTGAACTAGATCTAAAGTAAAAAAGGTCTTAACCCTTAATGCTTCATGTATTAAAACAAAATGTTTGCACTTAAAACAGCCTTATATTATTTGTGTTGTCTCCCGGTAACTTTAACTGTGAGTAAGCATTAAAACCAAAACCGAAGCAAAAGAGAAGACCTATTCCTACGACTTCTTCTTATATTTCATCTTAATTTGCAATAATTTTCAAAATTCAGTGAAACCAAATTCCCGCATGACATCCAACCGTGACTAATTTATGAAAATACTCAGTTTCTAACGACCACCTTCAAAACAAATTCAATTAAATTAGCCCCTAGACGCTCTTTCAACCATAGATCTAGGTCTGGGCGACAAGAATCGGCTAATCCAGACAATATTGCGTGACAGGAAATTTAGATTAGCGGCGAAAAAGCCCCGACCAAAAGAATGAATTAGACGTGTCTCGGGTTTGAGACACAATTTTTGTATGGAAATTTTTGCACTGGACCTTTGAGAAAAACAAATAAATATCAACACCCACAATGCCTTATTAATGTATTTTATAAAACAACATGTTTGTACTTAAAATCATTATTGGTGTTTCCTCACTAGACTACTGTCTTTAGGGGAAGATTATTATAAAACTTTTGTTTTCAAGAAGTGATATGCTGACTACTATGATACATGTAATGGCAACATAAATTTGATTAAAGAATGCATTGGTAGAAATAATCATTTTTGCGCAGTACAAGACGATGTCAATCACAAAATTAAGAGATCATAATTTTCCTTTAAAAAACATAGCGTCGACGCTTTAAAATGTGAAACAAATTTTAATTGAAATACAATGTAAACAGTAATGATAAAAGGGAAAATGGAGCTATCAGTTTTTTTCCATTGCAAAATAAAAATAAAAATGAATAAGCTAAAACCTAAACAAGAAAAAACAAAAAACAAAAACAAAAACGAAAACTAGAACAACGAAAGCATATCCGAATATAAAACATAACACATGCCCCTAGGAATTTAACTTATATTTCCTCTCAATTTGCAATAATTTTCAAAGTTCAGAGACATAATGAAATGAATATTTGCACCTATGATCCAACCCTGAGTTTTAGTTTAAGCCTCTTGATTCTCTGTGGAACTTAGGGCCACAACAACCGCCCTCCACCGGACTCGATTCTGGCCGGTCCTCTTCAGCTTGGCTCATGTGTTACCTACTGGTCGCTTTTACTTCTGCCTCAGTGCTACGCCGCCAAAATTAGTCTGCTTCGCATGTCCGACCTTGCATTTGCCTTGGGGGTTCCACTCAAGGGGTTGCCTTGTGATGTTGGATATGGGCTTTCGAAGTGTGTGGCCTATCTAACCTGAATTTGCGCTTTTTGATCTCTGTCTCGATGGAGGTTTGCTTTGTTCTGTCCTACAGTTTTTTTTTATGGAAACAACTTTGATCTTCTTGAGGCACCTGTTAATAAATGATAGTTTATGGGTGTCAATTTTGGCCACATTCTGAGCCATAGAGTAAGACAGACTTCACAATGGTATTAAAGATTCGTATTTCTGGCCAACAGGCCTGTAGACCTGCAGATTGGTCTTATTGTATTGAAGGAGTATCTGGCTTTCTTAAATCGGGATCTGATGTCCTCGGCTGCATCAAGAAAACACCAAATAGGTTGAACAGTTTAGTGGTGGGATATCTTGTCAGAGAAACAGAGACGGGGCACGGGAAGACAGACATAAATGTCTAGAGAAAGCGTGGGGAGAATATTAAATCAAGAATTCATTACTTGTGAAAGGCAGAAGGACGGAGTATGGGAGACAACAGCTAAGGCGGCACAGAGAATGCAGAGACTAGCTAAAAAGAACACTGAAATTGTTGAATTTCAATTAACATAATCAAGATATTATTTCAAAAATCTTATTAACACACCAGGGGCAACGCCAGACGCTTTATTTTTAAGCTTTATATAGCTTTACAATGCGTTTAAAACAAATCCAACTGTACTTTCAGTGTTATTTTGCAGTATGTATTGGGTATTGCTTATTTATCTATGACCTATTACATTACAACGTCGCCATCAATGACGGTAGTTAAAAACGCCGATGTCTGTGGTAAAGTCCCACCATGCTACTCTGTTCTCACAATGTCTTTCTTGGTTAGAAGCACCAGCATGATATTGGCCCGAGTATAAAATTTGCAAGATTGAAAAATACTGGCCTAAACTTCCTGTATAGACTACTAAGTGCAATGTTTGTCTTCATTACCTCATCCGCTCCTCACAAAGTAAAATATCTTCCATATGTAAGGAGAACCCAATAGACGGTCTTGGATGTGGATAAGAATCTCTTGTCTTCGCCAAGCTTTTTCGTTTTTTCCCAATACCACCTGCCACCGTATATGATACTCTTGAGTAACCTTTACCATGTCCAAACATGTTCCTGAGCATCTCAGGACTGGAAGAAAGGTGCTAAGAGTCAATCGGACACTTTACAGAATAAATATAAACTTTACTGCTTTTCTGTTTAATCATTTGACCAAGGGATGCAACTCTATAAAAAGTCGGCTGGTAAGATAAGCGGAGTTGTGGGAATTAATAGAGAATTCAACAGAGTTGTTCTGTTCCATTAAAACAATTGTAACACGAGCATAAAACGTCTTAAGTTAAAAAATGAAGTGCTTTTTTTCTTTCTATAAGATTCGCGTTTCGGCTTACCGGTCGTTATACGAGTACATTAAATGTAAAGGAAAATAGTTTTGTTTTGTTTAAAAGGGATTATTACTCAGTTTTTAATTAAAACAAAACCAAATTTTCAGGTTGCATTTTTATTACAGAGTAACCTGTCTTATTTTTTTTTACACTATTCTAAATGAGCCTAAAACTTAAATAATATAGCTCAGTTTGACTTAACTGCGATGGTTGGTGTACTTCGATGACTTTGACGTCCATTTTCTTACGCCCTGTACGTACACGTCCAGCGAATTTGTATTTTTTAAGCCCTGTATGGACCTTGTACATCACTCCAGGCATTTTTTCTATCATGAGGGGTTATACTTTGGTCCTAGCAGCTGCGTGGCCTATGGTTGTTCTTGTAATTCTTTTGTTTACGTTGTAATTTTCGGTTGCGCCTTTCAATAGTATGCCCACTGTAAATGAGACAGCTATAGTTTGATTTGACGAGTATCAGAGGTGACATTCGTTCTGTGTGAGTTGGGTCAGGTGACTGGTTTGTCATTTCTTGTACTCGCCTGCCTTACATTATTTTTTGTGCTTCTTTTTCCTTTTTCCCTTTACTATAATAATGAGTAAGACCAATTAAGTGTTAAATGTGTGTCCTATCGGGTAACTTTGTTAATCATTTTCCAATTTAAGGAAATATTTAAAATTGATGACATTGCTGGTTGCTCTAACTGTAAATTGTATTTAAATGATTGAAATCGCATATGATGTGCATTCATTTCTTATTATGATGCGTTTTACATCATGTAGCTCATTTTGTTTTGAGACCTTTGTTTGCCAACGCGAAGAGAACAACACACAATAAAACCCACATTCTCCCCCAAAACAACAACTAGTACCAAAAAAAAGTAATGCCGAATATTGACAGAAACTAATTAGAAGGGCTCAGCAACAATATTATGTTTTTCGACATGAAATTAGATTTGAGACAAGAAGCCTCCACAAGCCATACAAATTGCCGACAAGTTCCTTAAAATTACACTGTTGTAAGTTTTCATTTTCCTGTTTTTATTTCCGCTAGATAACATATCAGATAAATAAAAATGATGCAAAAAAAAAAAAAAAGAATTACATGAAGGGAGGAAAATGAAAGACGGGCGAATGTGAAGAGAGATATGCAGAAGAGTTTTAAGCGTAAATAAATACGTAAATGAATAAATAATTAAAGAGAAAAGATGTTTTACTAATTGGGATCAATTTCCAAATAAGATTCTCAATTCAAGAGACAATAACCCAGCTAACAAAATTCATTATTCCTAAGATATTGCTATATATTTTGACCATGATATATAATACAATTTAATGGAAACTATACCTCACTTTTCACATGATTGGGTTGACATAGCTTTCTTAGTTTTCAATGCATTGTAATTCTAGAAGCTAATTTGACTGGCGGCGAAATCATTTGCACCTATTGGAACACTCGAAACATGCATGTGTTGACATTTTACAGTACACTGAAAAACAAAAGGGAAGAAAGGTTATTTTTTTTTTAAATGTAACAGAAAGAATAAATTGAGAAGGAAAGGCAGTTTTACAAGACGGAAATCCCAAGGTTACGAAACTAACGTCACCTGATATTTTTTTTTGGCAAATCAAAGGGATGGAAAAAAAAAGAAAAAGAAAAAAAAAAGATGCTAATGTTCTTTATACGAGTCCAATTAACTGTGATTTCCCCTCTGACACTCGCTACAGGAACGCTCCAGCCAAGCTCCACGCCAGCCACTGATTGATTTCCGATGGTTCAGAAGCGCAGATTGCTCTGTTGAAACCTGATCGCAGTGCCAATGGCTTCCAGGCGTCAGGGAAATCAGCCAGTTTTTAAACTTATTCACCGCTTTATAACAAGAGGGTGTAAAGGTCTTCCAGTTTTACTGTAAAATACCTGTTAAATTTTTGAGTAAAAGAACAAATTATAAAATAACTATATTTTAAACTATTGGAAACAGCATTTGTACCTTTATAATTCGATAACAGTCAGCCCCTTTATTTTTATTGGTTGGAGGTTGGAGGTAGGGTGGGAGCTGTAGGAAGAAATGGGTATGTCGGTTTTCCAACATCAGCAATACGGCATTATCATGGACGGGTATTAAAATTAACGTATTGCCACACAGGGACAACGCGGGGATACCTGTCTCAGCCGGTCACTGACCCAATCAAAAGAGCACGAAATCAGACAAATATGACCGATCTAAGGTTTCGAACCGGGACCTCCCGATTGGCAGACCTATGCTTTATCATTTGCAACAGTTCGCCTCGGTCGTAGGAAGGAAGATAGAGAACTAAAAAAAAAAAAGAACAAGAAAACAAATTAAATAAATGGAGATTTAGTAAAAAAAATTATAAACTTTATCTTTATCGAAAAAAAATGCTCGCTCAACCAAATAAATATTGTCCACATAACAAATTTTAACATGATAAATTCTTCATAGGACTCACTGTCTACAAAAATTGTTATTCAATAAAATTGGCATAGTTTTTATCAATGGAGATTTTTTAGTACCGTACCGGTACTTAAATTGTTTTCCGCACTCAAAAGATGTCGTTATTCTGGAGCTGGTTCTGTGCCGAAACCAAACTATTGATATTTTCGCTTCAGCAGGAAGATTGGGCAAAAGGATAATACTCTAAGTCTTATTGACGTCTTCTAGAAGAACGTAACGCATCTGGAGAGATAATGCTCTTTGGTATGGCTTTGTGATACCTTCAGAAAACATGATCTTCTTAAGAGTCCGAGCTGTTAGGTCCACAGACACAAGAGAGACTTTGCGATATCAAGGTTCATGGCAAAAACGAAGGCGACAGGCAAGGGATCTGCACCGCATTCAATCTAAGCGCAACCTAGACTTATGCAGCCGTGGGGCGATCGGGAAACCCCCATGGCTAAGAGGCGTCATTATGTCATCCGTTACCACTGTGAAAAATCGCAAGGCCTGTGATAGTGTCTCACAGGGTCTTAGCTGCACAGTGTCTGGTGGAACTTGTTGGCTCAACAGAGAACTATAGCACAGGGCGCTCAGTGTTTTCACATATGCCTCTTCGCGCTTGTTCAATATTGTGTATCGATGAAGTAGCCCTCCCTTTAAAAAAATTGTTCATCTCCTAAGTTAAGAAGCGGAACTGCGCTGGCTGCCCCCTCTCTATCGAATTTTGGTCTCCTAGGTTATGCATGGGTTGCTATTTTCACCAACCAGATTTCGTTCACCAAGCTCTATAGTATTCGAACTATGCTTCCAGCACTGACAAATTGATTGGTTTATACGAACGACTTGATTCAAGTCCTGGGGTTTAGTAGCACTTCACTACTTTAGGTAGAGATTAACTTTTAAAATTGTACACATAGTTTTGATCACCAAGATACAAATATTGTATTTGTATTTAGGTACGTTTCTAAAACTAAAAGTTACGAAATACATAAGCCACAAGAAGCAAAATCGGTTGAATAATTCCCAATATAGTCGACTTCCAAATAACTGTCCTTCGTAGTAAGTAAGGTTAAAAAAGTCTGTTATTACCAATTTTAAATCTATCCATCTATCTATCTATCTATCTATCTATCTATCTATCTATCTATCTATCTATCTATCTATCTATCTATCTATCTATCTATCTATCTATCTATCTATCTATCTATCTATCTATCTATCTATCTATCTATCTATCTATCTATCTATCTATCTATTTATCTATCTATCTATCTATCTATCTATCTATCTATCTATCTATCTATCTATCTATCTATCTATCTATCTATCTATCTATCTATCTATCTATCTATCTATCTATCTATCTATCTATCTGTCTGTCTGTCTATCTGAAGAGAAATGTGAAAAAAGAGAAAAGAGACTGAACTAGAAAGAGAGAAAGATAGAGAGAGGAACAGAGAGGCGGATAGATAGATACATAGAGAAATAGAATGAAAGAAAGAAGGAGAGAGTAATATAGAGTAAAATCACAGATAATAAAAATTTAAGGATCCGGTGAAATTGGGAAAAAGACAAAGATAGATAGAAGGAAATAAAGAAATAGATGCGTTTAAATAAAACCAAAAATAGACGCGAATCGCCCAACGTATCCGTGTTCAAGATATCAGCCCACAGCTCGCACTAGGTTGACTGAAGCCCAACTCCTGCGGTAGCACCATACAGCACTTTACAGACTGACGTAAAGTGGTCACCGCTTCGCCTGTGCTGGTAACGCCCCACGCCTCTTGTCGCTAATTGCCTTCCATGGAGTCAAGAGTTGAGTTGTCACTGGAAACAGCCACAGACAGAGCGAGAAATAGCGGGAATAAACTCCTCTTGGATATTAGCTTGAGAAAGAGCGTTTTGAAGACTGTTACGGTGAGTTGATTTTTAACCTTAATTACTATTAAACGTGCGTCTGTTTTAGTTTGTTCTCTAGATTATTATCGTGCTCAGGTAAAATCCCATTACATATTTTATTTATGTAAGACTCGTTTTATAAAAAACTATATTAATTCTCCTCTAAATCACAATCCTTGCTATGAGTCCGTTTATAATAAAGCCTAAATAATTCCAATGGGCTTTAAAGACCTACAAACCAAACTAAATCAAACCAATTGTCTAATATTGATCTAGTCCCAAACATTGATTTATCTAAACGAACTTCTGTTGGATTCCCGCATCGTAGCTTCTTTGACGAGCCCCCACCTCCTTTATTTTTTTAAAAGCGCAAAAACAACAGCAACAAAAATCAAACAACAAAAACAAGTGAAAACAAAACAAAACAACAACAACGCTGAGACCACGTGTTGTACACGGAATAAATCAGACAATAAATATAAACAATCCAAACTTAACCATACGTAATAGATAGGCGTATACTTATTTTTTCTTTTAAGATAAATTATTACAAAGTATGATTTTATAAATTTCTTCTTCGCTTCTTCTTTTAAAGATAGAAAAAAAAAAATTTTAGTTTCCCGGAAACCGTGTGTAAGACATGATACATAAAAAAACAACATATTAGGCTACATGAATAATGTGGCATATCGGTAATGGTTTCTTCATATAAATATTACTAATTAAAGAAATGTGAATGATTTGAAATTCAAAAATACTTTATTCTAACCATACACTTTATATATTTTCTTACTTTAATAATCAAACATTACGAGATAGAAAGTTACTGATCCAATTAAAATTAAAAAAAAAATGTGAAAAATGGTACTAACTCCTTATTGAATTGTTCAATAATGAATGGGCTGAGTAAAACGCACATTGAGGATTGCAATAAGCCAAGCGGACCAGAGAAGTCAAAGGGTGCCTTTTTGTATTTCAAATGTCACATTTGCCGTCATCGATTCAGAAACGATAGTATAATTATACAATAGTTTCGGACCGATAGCAATTTATATTTGAATATGTGTGGAGACCAGGAACACTTAGCCTCAGGATTATGATGGGCCAATTTTAGGTATTGGCACCAGACTGAAAAAAAGCTTATTCTGAGTGTGTGACTCTTTATATATTAAGAATATTTTAACATGTGGATCAGTTATGACTTATATAAGTTAGGTTAGTCAGTAATGTTATTTTCCCACTGTAAAGTCATATCCTGGATTAGAACATCCGGATATGCGTTTGATTTTCCTAGTTCCCCACACTAATAAGGAATTGAGCGCAGTTCTTGAACTGCTCGGAACCAGACAGTCCCAATGTGTGAGAGATGCATGCCAATCCATCAGGAGGGTTGCTGTGACAGAGTGCAAGAGGGGGATCCTGGAGTGGCCCTATAATGTCCGGTACAGTCTTGATGGTCACTGCGAAGGGTCAGCTCGTTATCAGCCCCAGATAAGACACATTGGTGACAGTGGTACTCCTCAGCCGATAAAAGTCGTATTATGGTTACAATCACAGCCGGACACTTACTTTACACGGCCATTGTTGACCCGTTCTTGGATTAGAGCGTATCGATTCATGTCTACATTTGCTTATTCTTCATATCTCGATATCAACAGATTGAATAAATCCTTTGATCGGAGCACACCAGAGCATTGTGAATGTTGACAGCAATCGTGACTCGTATCCAAGTCGTATTATTATTAGATTCATAACTTATTATGAATGTTTGGATACATAACAATACTTTTGGAGTATTGGTTACAACTAATAGAATAAACATATTGAAGTAATACCATTCTTGCCTGAGTACGATTCTTTCCAGCAAAGAAAAAAAAAGATATGGAAAATTTAATTTGTAGAAATATAGGAATAAAAATGATTCGTCCAATAATTTGTGATTCGTGGGTTTGGAATAAAACATATATATTGTAAGAAAAATCTTTTCTAATTGATTAATCATAAAATAATTTGTATGCAAACTAATACGTAGCATTCACATGCTGGACTAGGGTATGGGTAGAACTCTTAAGTTAAAGTTCCTCAAGAAGTTAGCATTTTTCTAGTACAATTTTTTTATATTACATACACACACACATACACAGCCACACCCACACGAATAAAGATCTGGCAGAAATAAATCAGAAATGACACTAGCAGAAATGACATGTTAAATCTCAACATTTTCTATCTCTATATTGATAAATATATAACATTTAGGCAAACAATTGGAGGGGCAAACTGTATTATCTGCTGCAGTCAACGGCGAGAGCTCTCAAGAATATGTAGATATTAAATTCATGAGAGCAATGTAATACTGGTGCCAAAATGATTTTTGACAGTGAATTATGGATCTCGATATTTTTCTTCTTTTAAACAATTTTGGTGGATGTTTTGTGTGCGCTAGAGATAAAAGCTTCATAGATTGAAATATCTGGGCTAAATAATAGAGGCCTTTTTTGTTTTTCAAAAACAATTGACTAAAGATTTTAACCTACTCATATCATTTTAATATTAACTTCTAGACATGTATGTCGAAGTTCTGGAACCGATAAGGTTTACCACACAAACTTCCTATAACTGTCAATAGGGTTTAAGATAATTTTATAGACTAGAACCATACATTATTTATGATCGAAATGTTTGTTTTCTCACTCAAGTGTATTGCTTGTGTTTAAACATAACCTAGCCATAAGCATAATATTAATGCCAATGAAATCGTTCCAAACGCATATTAATTTTTACGTGGTTTTGATAACAATGTTGATTCAGCTGACTTGTTTGACAACAAAGAGTTATGAAATTTGAGACATTCATTACACTTTGATTGAAATGAAGCAGAAATTCATATGGTCACCAACCAGACCCAGCTCATAACAACACCTAGGGCAACAACATTGTATTCTGTGACAATACACTGTACTGCCCTCGACCTCTCCCCTGCAAGTAAAACATTCACTTCGATGACTTTTACAGCCAGTACCACAGTCAACGCACATCATAAACCACTGTTGTCAAATCAGAGCGTTTATTGCCCACTCTGAGAAGCCAATGACACCATTAGGAAAAAACCATTACAGGCCTTGGGATTCACACTCCAAAAACGGATGGCATAATCAAGTTTCTTCGGTATGGGATTTTCTGATCGCTCATTGGCTCCGCAAGTCTAGGATAGGGACATGATTGGACGCCGGTGCAGATTTCATTAGCTATTGTCTACGTTTTCACTATGCGCCTAGTTAACGCAAGACTTGTACTATTTGCGGCGGTACAACGAGTCTAATGCTTGCAGAACACGCAGGTGGGACATTACTCGCAAACTTAAAATGAGACCGATACTGAACTTGTTCGCGTCATATCGAACTCCCTGCTGGAGAGATCTCTGTCAGTTTTACAGCGCGTTTAGCTTCATTGCGCTGGAGGCTGTAAACGAATACTAAGGTGAGTCCTTTCTTTGAACTCAACACTATGTGTCAACTTCAAGGATCGGAACTCAATCGTATGAAATCCACTCGCTTCACGCTTTCTGATTCCAAATGAAGGTTTGGAAAGGTTGGAAGTGCAGATAAAAAAGAAGATGTAAATAAATTAATATGTTAATGGGTTTGATAATAGGTCGAAAGAAACAGAAGAGACACAGAAAGAGAAAGAGAGAGATAGGGGGAGAGAGAGAGAGAGAGAGAGAGAGAGAGAGAGAGAGAGAGAGAGAGAGAGAGAGAGAGAGAGAGAGAGAGAGAGAGAGAGAGAGAGAGAGAGAGGTAATCAGGCCGCGTATGTAACATTATTTTTTCTTTCACGTTGACTCTGTTATTGTACACGTATTCCCACTTCATGTCAGAAATTTGACAATGGCTGTCAGTTTTTACTTTTCTCACATTTGATCAAACGTACACATTATTTTAACTTTGCTCAAAATCTAGTGTTATTACTGTCACTGAAGGAGATTACTAACATAAAATTACAATCTTGAGGCATTTAAAACTGTTTTTGAGCCCTCCCCCCACCCCACCTTTGCCACAAAAAAGAGTGAAATGCAAAAAGAAACACGCCAAACAAGAAAACAAAATAATATGTTAAAGAGAAAGAAACTCCCTATTTTGACGCATCCGTACTTCTTAGCTATTTCTCTTTACATTTGAGTTAGCTGAGACATACAGCAGGTTCAAATCACTGGAGGGTGAAGTACCAGTCGATTGTCAGGCCTCTACATTGTCCTCACAAATGACCCCCTAGAGGGGCAAAGATTATCTAACAAGTAAAGACGATAAAAAAGATCCGGATCTTGTTTGGAAATAAAACATTATGACCGCAAAGGCCAACCCGTCACCGATAGAGGGTTATGTTATGTGGAGGCAAAGAGCGGAAGTCAAGAATTAGAAATTAAAATGAGGAATATCGATTTGTCTCTACACTTGCCCTGCCTCGTTAAACAATATTGTTTCCCAAAATCTTTGTTCCGACAATAACACCACAGGCCATAGTCTGTTATAGGGGACATACATAGACCCATTGGTAGAAATAATGTGGGGAAAGGGGGGGGGGCGCTATCAGATAACACGGTCTCTTGTTTTTAAACAAACGATCTAGTTTCTATCTTAAAGTCAACTTGCAAAGCAGTCCGTTACGGGATAGAGCTTAACAATAGCTTTGTTAATTTTTTTTAAATTCTAACACATAAAATCGTGTAGGGCCTACATTGGATCTTCACTATTGTGTTTATATGTCTAATTATGAAGAAGGCACACTGTGTCCAAACTGAATGTATTAAGAGTACACAAACCTTTCCCATAATTTTAAATGCACCATATGTACCTACAATTAAAAAATCAATTTATGAATTTATAGCTTTTTACATTTGTATTAATTTTATTTTCAAATAATACAAAAACGCGATTCAGGTTAGTATCGGTTGTAATTGTTGTATTTTCTCTATCACACATAAAAGATTTTCACCAACTTTGCATGCGCTTAAGCATTTTTCCCATTATTAAAAAATTCTTTTGAACAATTTACTTCGTTTTTTTCCGATTACATAATTCCATATGCAAAACGATTTCCATAATAATGCATAGTGTGTTACATAAACGTTAGGAGTTTTACATTTGTGTTAAAAAAAAATAGATCATACATCCATGGTAGAAATCTTCATACGGTTAAAACTATGCAACAGAGTTTTATACTCCAAACTAGAGAGATAAAGTTAAACAATGTTTGCTTTTAAATCAAAGCTAAACAAAACGAAATAAACATAAGAAAGTATCATACGATAAACTAGGAGAACGGCGAATAGTTAGACTTTGTTTAATTGTTTGTTGCTTAGCGTACAAGACCAGCTCTATATAGGCTGTAACATAGGCACCAAAACTAACGTCTGACAATTCAAAGTTCTACCAAAGAAGACGTGCGGAGATACTAAGAGTTCTGTCTTAGTCAATCACTCAAAATTAATAGTGAGGCAAACAAAACTATACAGGAACCAGATTTGGCCAGATAGTTCACTATGAACGATAATTATTGTTCTTGACAAAGTTACGCCCGGCTTTACATGTTGTACAGTATGTTTTGCCTTAGCGTAAAGGAAAAGAGAAAGAAACTCCCTATTTGACGCATCCGTACTTCTTAGCTATTTCTCTTTACATTTGAGTTAGCTGAGACATACAGCAGGTTCAAATCACTGGAGGGTGAAGTACCAGTCGATTGTCAGGCCTCTACATTGTCCTCACAAATGACCCCCTAGAAGGGCAAAGATTATCTAACAAGTAAAGACGACAAAAAAGATCCCGATCTTGTTTGGAAATAAAACATTATGACCGCAAAGGCCAACCCGTCACCGATAGAAGGTTATGTGGAGGCAAAGGGCGGAAATCAAGAATTAGAAATTAAAACGAGGAATATCGATTTGTCTCTACACTTGCCCTGCCTCGTTAAACAATATTGTTCCCAAAATCTTTGTTCCGGCAATAACGCCACAGGCCATAGTCTGTTATAGGAGACATACATAGACCCATTGGTTGAAAAACCAATGTGGGGTGGGGTGGGGGGGCGCTATCAGATAACACGGTCTCTTGTTTTTAAACAAACGATCTAGTTTCTATCTTAAAGTCAACTTGCAAAGCAGTCCGTTACGGGATAGAGCTTAACAATAGCTTTGTTAATTTTTTTTAAATTCTAACACATAAAATCGTGTAGGGCCTACATTGGATATTCACTATTGAGTTTGTATGTCTAATTATGAAGAAGGCACACTGTGTCCAAACTGAATGTATTTAAGAGTACATAAACATTTCCCATAATTGGAAATGCACCATATGTACCCACAATTTGAAAAAAATGATGTATGAATTTATAGCTTTTTACATTTGTATTCATTTTCAAATACAAAAACGCGATGTCAGGTTACTCTTCTTTATACTTTTGGTATTTTCTCTATAACATTACAAAAATTTTCGTCTTTGCATTTTCCAAAGCATTTTTTTCCGTTGAACAATTTATTTCATTTTGTCCAAATTACATAATTATATATGCAAAACGATTCCCATAATAATTTCTAGAGTGGTACTTAAACGTTAGCTAGAAGTTTAACATTAATTTTGGGTTCAAGAAAAAGATCATACATCCATGATAGACATCTTCATACATTTAAAACTATGCAAGAGAGTTTTATACTCCAAACTAGAAAGCTAAAGTCAAACAGTGTTTTCTTTTAAAGCAAAGCTAAACAAAACGAAATAAACATAAGAAAGTCTCATACGATAAACTAGGAGAACGGCGAATAGTTAGACTTAATTTAATTGTTTGATGCTTAGAGTACAACACCAGCTCCATAAACGTTGCAATATGGGCGGATATACCAAGAGTCCTGTCTCAGTCGATCACTCAATAATAGGTAGGCAACCAACACTATACAGAAACCACAGCCGCCCAGATAGTTCACTATGAACGATATTGTTCTTGTCAAAGTTACGCCCGGCTTTGCATGTTGTACAGTATGTTTTGCCTTAGCGTAAAGGCATCAACAAAAAATGGAGGGAAATAAGACGGGGGTTAATAGGCTCAATGACTTCTAATCTTCATCGAAATAATGTGAAGTTTATCTTATCAGTGAATTTAAATAAAGGTGTGCTATGCATTATAAAATAATTGAAATACCAGAATAAAAAACAAAGAGCGGCACAGTTTCCTTTTAATCCGAGAAAAGAAAAACTTGTAATTATTAGTAAGTAAAACACCAAGTTTGAGTACGTATTACTTTAAAATAATACATAATGACACGATTATAAATCCTCAATGAACGGATCAAACGGATATGAAAACTATAAAGTCGATAAAAATTATTGAGGGGACATGTTAGTCCCAATAGCATAATAAACCTAATTTCAATAATAACAAAAATATGTATAGTGGTTTAGTTAGGTAGTTCTTCTTTCTCAGGTAAAGTAAAGACATGTCAAACAGATCTTTTACGATCAGAATTCAGATTGAACAAAGATACTGCTGAATTATAGTTTCATTATATGTATCCATCCATCAATCTCACATCTTATTATGCTTCCTTTATACATCTCCATTCTTCTACCTTCCTATGTTTGTTTGTTATTGATTAAAATTTTCTAACCTCTGGGCGGTTTCAGTAAAGATTGTTGTTCCACAGTGCGGACGGCATTTTATTAAAAAAAAACCTTTATAGAAACGCCAAAGATAAATCATTGGATAATCCCACTCTCCATTGAAACCAAAACGAAGATTTTTTGCGATAAAGTCAAACTTGATTCCAAATCCATTAGCAAGTCCAGAGTAATCATTTCACCGAACAAACCCCAAAGGTAAATGGAACATTAAGGAAAAGTTCTGCCGAGCAGGAATTTTATTATATATTTGTGGACTGGTGAAATTATTATCGTCTTCACCGCCATAACTACTCAAGGTACAAACTTGAAATTTAGATATATTGGTGCTTGGGATTTTCTGAATGCCTTAGGCTGGTTCGTTTTTTTTTTCACGATGAATTAGATTTTAGGAATTGAAATTGTTTCATCGATCAAGCAGCCATTGCTGTTTTTGATTTCTATTAGCTAATCGTAAATGAAAGCGGGCTAAGTTCAAATAGGTGCGGTGCTCTATTTCAATAGTTGAGATTTCTTCCCGTAATTATTATTGTTTTCTTAAACCCATTTAATGTTAACATTACCATTTATAGATCTATATATGTTTTTCTTCTTTTTTTCCGTTCGACGTGGATCTAAATGCTAAACCAAATAACTAGATCTAGACCTCTACTACTCATAGATCGACACATAATTTTTTTTTGTTATTCTTTCCATTCAACATGATCACGTGCGGGGCTTTGCACGGGTTATAATACTGAATTTTAGATATTCTATCGAATGGGGGTCTTTCGGGGTTTAAAAACATTCGACTATCAGCGAAAAAGGGGGGTAAAATTGATCTAAAAAATGTTATCTAAAAAGAAATCCTGTAAATATCCTAGCGTGAGTTATCAAGACTTTTTATATGCCCTTTTAAGTGGTGCACCCATTTGTATCACATTTAATTTGTTTAGCTTTTTTGGCTTTAAAGTTCTATCTCTACAACTATGTTTTACCATTTTAGTTGCGTACAGTGTCCCAAAATCCAAGCTTTATCTTTATTAGTAATAAATATAACCTTTAAAAAAAAACATTTTATATCCGTACTGTATCCCAAAACCTGAGCGAAGCCGGGCATCCCAGCTAGTAAAAATATAATTCGTAAGTCCCGTGTTGTAAAATATGAAGTTTTACACTGTAAACACGTTTAAATTAATTTTGACTGAAAATCGAAGTAACCCTTAAGAGTTTTAATACACCTTATAAACAATGGCGGAGAGTCAAGTATAATAGGCCCTAGAAAACCGGAATTCTTTCGCAATTTTCTTTTGTCTACTATTCTACTAATTGTCTTTTGGTAAAGGAACTAGATAGAATGGATGTGGTTCACCGATAAGATTATTGAAATTAATAAAACTAATACAATATAAGAAGACTTTAAGCTTTGTTATGATACATTTTGACACTGAACAATATATGCGCCTCTTTATAAATAAATGAAGCTGAAGTATTGTTACTCCAATGTTAAAAAATCCAATGAAATATAGTTTTTACGTTTATTTATTTTCCCATTTTTTGGTTATCCGACCCTTTTCCTTTTTAAATCTATATAACGCTGCGGAGGGAATATCCTGTTCTCTGGAAAAGTCAAGAGCAGAAAACAGACGGAACCGAGGCAATCAATGATTGCCAGTGGAGCACGACCTGATTATTGCCTGGGTTCACGCTGTTTGATGGGGCTGGTCGAACGCACCTCCCACTGCCATCATATCGGCAGTCCAACAATGGGTACAACCACTTATAGGCAAACTCTATGGTTTAAAGTGGCAATTCCATGTAATAAAATAACAGTTCTTCGCTGTAATGTCTTTAATTGCTTTACGGGAATGTGACATTTTTACTATATGCAGTTTTGCTTTACTTTCTTAAAATTCTCAAAGATTTAAAGTAGGGAATGTTCTATTTATCAGATATAACTATTTTGCGTATCTGAACCACGTTCATATTAATAGCTTTCCAAATAAAATTAAGACATTAATTTGTTCAACATACTTGCATTATTGTAAACATCGATTTTTCTTGTATCCGTATTTCGATCGATTACGATTTTTAACCCTTTGGTATTTCATTACTACATACAAAAACAACAACTAAATTAAAAAAAAAAATACCACAACAACAAACACTTAGTAACAAGTCGTCAATTATTTTTAGTCCTTAAAACCCTTTTCTATAATTTTAATTACAATAACTAGAGCATCTTCATTGTAAGGTTGATTGAGAAGGGAAGAATCCGGGACTCTAATTTGCTTCAATCACGCGATCTGACAGTCACGTACACAAAGTTGAAAATGATTAAACACTTTGATCAAGTTTTGCACTGCCTATTGTCAAGTATTGTATGCTCGTGTTTTTAATGAATGCATACATTTTCAGTTATAAAAACACTTTTCTGAAATGCCTCCATAAAGAACCAAGATAGTGATTGAGACATAATATTGATTGAAACACGTTTTTTCTTCTTATTAATGGCTGTTTTTTCCTCCTTGAAAGAAAGAAAACAAAAGAATAGTGTTTCAAAAATATACTCTCACATAATTGCCAATAGTTTGAATCGTTACATATCTGGTTGAGCTTATCTCGTTGATATTAAATTTTAAAAAGAACACTTCTTTTTTTTTTCTTCGGAAATATAGAATTGATCTTGCTTTATTCTGATATCTAACACTAAAACTTTTCTATGATCAACCGTCTAATTCTGTTTCATTATTTTTTTCATCAACGCTTTCTCCACCTGCTAATTTGTTACTTAACCATTCGCATTTATGGCATTTACCTCCACCCAAAAACAAAACAAAAACAGAATGAAACAAAAACAAGATAGTGTTCAATGTGTCATTTTGATTAGGAAGATCCCATCTCTAAAACCTTTCATCATTGTCTTTAAAGGTCCTAAATCGTCGCAACTTTTCCATAAGATAGACCCTAATTTTCTGTGCTCTATATAATTATCATAGACAGTTACTAGTTGTTGTGTTTTAATATTATTAAGCTCACCTCCCTATTTTTTTCTAATTAGGTATGTGCATTGAAACGCACACGCGTTCGTCTAATTTTTACAGAGCATCAATGGTATCATATCCAGTGGCCTGAAACTAACAAGGTTCTACTGCCTGTATTATCTTCTTTAAGACAGAACCGTTTCATTCTAATGTCACGATTTCTGGGTTAATTGTAGTAAATTAAACAAAAAGGTCATACCTGATTAGGACCCCACACAATACTTATGAAATGGCAAACTTTTCTTCGAATATTTACCGTAAAAGTCAATTTGACCAATTCTCTATGATTCAGTCATGCCTAAACGGGCAGCTATGGCTACAATAGGCCATAAATACACACGGCTACTCCCTAGAGACGTAATGAATTTATTCGGCTCCGAAATGACCTTCGATTTGGTCTTAGACCTCTTACCAAGAGACTCTTGTTCACGGGTGAACAGTGCTGGAAAAGCTTGACTAATGAACCCTGATACAACACTACCACAGTCATAACTACTGGACCCTGATACAACACTACCGCAGTCATAACTACTGAACCCTGATCCAACACTACCCCAGCCATAACTACTGGACCCTGATCCAACACTACCTCAGTCTAAACTACTGGACTCTGATACAACACGACATTCTAACAAATGAAGCAACAACTCAGACCTTGACCACCTTGGAGAATCGAAGTACAAACGTCAATATTGACGGCACGGCTATGTGCGTGGGCCGATACACCAAGAATTAGTTTTTGTCATTGCTCTGATGTTTAATATAAGCTCCGCGCACAAAGCAACTTAAAGAAAGAGATACCGGTTCTTCGGAGACCTGCGTCGCAAGCTGGGTGTTATGCAAAAGTTGACTCCTGTTGCTATCGTACCGAAAAGCATCAGAGATATATGATTCGGAAGATTCTCAGAGGATTGGCTGACACCACTAAAGAGGGAGAGACAGAGAGAGATAGAGAGAGAGAGAAAGAGAGGGAGAGAAAGAGAAAGAGAAAGAGAGAGAGAGAGAAAGAGAGAGAGAAATATGTAGATAGAGAAATAGATTAATGATAGATAGATAGATAGATAGATAGATAGATGGATGGATTGGCTTATTGATCTAAAGATGGATAAAGCGCGAAAGCCAGAGTAAGAACGAGACAGATAGATGGAAATGGGAGCGGGGATGGGGGTTGGGGGACGATACAAAGACAGAGACAGAAAAAGATGTAAAGAGAGAACATTTATTTCCTAATGTTAGATAACTCCTTTTGTTGATCATTCTACCGACAATGCTGATATTATAAGCGACAGGTAATTAATTTTATTATACTCGTATATTAGAGCGTTTTTTATGAATAAAACAAGTATGTTTTTTTCTCTTAGACAGGAAAACTTAATGTAAGACAGGGGTGTGAATGACAACAACCGTTTGATTACGTGTCGCAGTTTTAGAGTAACCCGCCCTTATTACATTTCTGATTTCATGTGTAGCCAGTAAAACATAATTATTCATATTGTGCCTCTGCCAGTAATAGTTGTGACAAAACAAAACAACAACAAAACAAAGAAACCTTACGCCTCCTCGTAACAATATAAGAATAAGAAGGCTTACAGCGAGACGTTAGCTACGTCATGTTTGTGTGTTCTACCCTAGGAGGACAGTTATCTGGTACTTTGCAAGGAAATAACTTATAACTGTCAAAATAGCGCCAAGAAATCGTGGGTTTTGTTCCCGTTTACGTGCACCTATTCACGATTACAAAATTTAGGGAGTGGTAAATGCAATGGTTAAAAGATCAAGACATACTGTTATTCATCGTTTTGTATCCTTTCTTTTATTTCTCTATTTATTTTTTATTTGCATAAAAATCAGTTTCTTTTGTCAGGATAAAAATACAAATAATACAAATTTATGTAAAACTGATGACCTTTGCATTTCCGATATAATAACCTGTGCCAATTTGACTCTCCCGTGTTAAAGTAATGCCTATTTGTACAATTAAAAAAAGAATGGGCTTTTATTGCACACGTTATTTCAAATGCAACGTCAAGCGTCATTCACACCTACATAGAGTTCACACCTTACGGACAGGATTTAAAAAAAGGAGTTTAAATTCTTTGAGAACTATACATGCCTTGGGATTGTGTGCTTAAAGCATGTGGGTGGCAATAGAAATTCTCAAGTGCTCTCTAGGCAGGTGAAGATAATAGGACGCATAGAAGGCGAGTTGACATATTGTAGTTGTGTATTCAAAGCATAATCCAACCCATTCACTTCAGCGCAGTATTTACTCTTTCACTGAAGTAAATTCGTTTCATAACGGTAAGTTATACATTATGTCGCATCGTTCTACAAATGAAAAAATAATTTTCATTTAAAAAATCTCCTCAGTCCACCTTTGTATTGCATTTATTTACTTGTTCAGTCATCTATTTATTTCTTTATTTTTCTTTCTTTAGTTTATTTATTTGTCGGAGGTTTTTTTCCCTTTTCCTAGACATTAAAAAATAATTAGATTAAAAAACAAGTAACCGAAATAAACGCGCTGAAACGAAAAATTGTGTAATGATATACATCTTAAGAAATAAACGTTGAAGCCTTACAGGCCTCCACTGCAGCACATAGACTTTATTAATTATGATTTCCTCTGGGATATTGGAGCTTAAAAGAAATAAGATCTCATTGTGATTAACCGGCAATTAGGATGCAGTCCACACACAGTTCAATTGGCCCCATTCGATCTCCACCTAATGGACTGGAAAACGGATCGGTTGACAGGCAACCACGCAGTTCGATCACTCCATACGTCTAGCTTGATGAATGATTAAAAGCTGCCTTTACTTCTATCCCTTGAGATAACAATGTCCATGCACTGCAGTTGATTTTAAAACAAAGTTTTGGCAGATTGAGTTTCATATGGCATGTTATCTGTGGCTTGAAAGGAAAAACAATTTCCTTTGTAATTTTTTAAACGATTGAACCGTAAGGTGGCGAAAAAGTTCGCGCTGTCTCAGTTTTATTATCCAGTTGCAGGAGAATCGTGTTATAGAAATCAAACCGTTAACCGTGACTGATTAGTGATCGTGCTGATAATGCATTTGGTCTAGTTATAAGCATGGCCGATTTTAAGAATATGACTGAACGATCCATTGGACTTTATAGACATCAATAACAAACATAGCTCCAGCAAGGTACGGAAAATTATATCCTTAATATTTCTTTTACACCATTATTACCTCTTTTTAGATTTCCCTTTTTTTGTAATTCTCACTCTCCCTTCCACACACCAATATCTCTCTCTGTCTCTCTGTCTGTCTCTGTCTGTCTGTCTGTCTGTCTGTCTTTTTCTCTCTCTCTCTCTCTCTCTCTCTCTCTCTCTCTCTCTCTCTCTCTCTCTCTCTCTCTTGATCCGCTCGGCAACCCAACCATTATAAGCCACTATTGTGCTACATCTTTTCTATTGATCTGCACACCGTCCATTAGAAAAAAATATCAAAGCTTTTAGCTTTTCAATTTTTTGGGGAATTCTCCAAAATAGTGTGCACACAAGGAATAGTGAAAAGGTTAACGATTTGAAATCTACAGAGGATTAAGTACCAAACGTTTGCGGTTTCTTATCTTTTCAGGTAGGCATTCGTGGATATCATTTATCATAGAGCACTGCTACAAATGCCGATCTAAAATTTATATTGACCATATTTTCTTGCCCACAATGCCGTCATTCTCTATACATTCTCTTGCCTATGCAATGCTTACTGCATTACCTGAAACTAACGCTTTCAGACCCCCGCTCACCTGCGGCGTCCTCTTAGCCTTAGTAGAAGTTAGCGATGTCGCATCTCTTCTAAAAATAACTACACGCTATGGTTAGTGAAAATGCGCTGTTATGGTCCACGCACCATCATAAGTATTCTATGCAAAATTAAATTTTATTCCTAAGACATTTAATTTAATGAATAAATAAATGGAAGAACTAAGATGGAAAAATTGCTACCCATTTTTTGTTAGTGTCGGTATTCAAGAAAAGAAAAATCCTCTGTAAATAACTACACGCTATGGTTAGTGAAAATGGGCTATTATAATCAATTATGTTCAATGCAAAATTAAATTTGATTCTAAAGACATATACTGTAATTAAAAAAATATCAAACGACCAAGATATGAGGATCTTTTATGAAGAGAAAATACTAAAAGACAAAACTTAAACTTAAACTTTAAATGTATCAAGTAGATAATTATGACCTATACAATTTCAAATTATTATATAAAAGCTCCCCTATTAATGCAAACTTTTTGTACCAACGACTGGGATATTTCATATGAAGCTTAACAATTGAGGGATACAAAAGGACGTCTCTCTTCAAAAATGCCCATATGTGGACATCGCATTAAACCCAAGAGTTATTAATTTGTATTGCGTTTGAACTCCAACGTGTTTTTAATGAAATCTGTTTGATTAATCTATTAAAGACTCATTAATATTGTCTAAAATGCTTTCGGCTCAAACCTGCCATTAAAGTCTTCCTAGATATTTTATTTTCACCTTTACCACGGCGTATTCTAGTAGCAGTAAGCTAGGGATTGTGAGTGCGTAACTCAAGCTTTTACCTCCCCGCTGCTTCGCCGCTATGATTATCAACCATACACATAAGACACTTAAGTCAATATTGATCGCTGCCCGCCCGGTGATGGCCTCTACAGAAAGGTGTCAGGCCTGGAGTGGTTCAGGAGCCGGGGCGGGGCTGGCATGCTCAAACAAAGTGGGACCTACGGAAGTCTTTTCAGGGAGGGGGTGCAAACTACTGGGCGGGGGACCACTGAGTAAGTGCAAACTCCTCGCGGTCAGGTGTGGGCAGCGTGAGGGCCAGTCAGCGTGTCCTCACTTAAACAGCAAATATTGACCCTCTGCACGTTGTTGACCTTCGCCATAAAACGTTCTCTTAAAATAGATATATCTTTAAGTAGTACAGCCAGAGCAGTGAGTCAATGTTTTAATGGACATTGTTCGACCCCTGTGCCAGTGTTTGTTGCTATCAGATTACTGTACTCAATCTCAGAGGTCGACATAAGCCTTAATTTGGAGAGATTTGCAGCTCTAGTGTGACTTTTAACTAGGTTAAATCAACTTCATTACTTCTGTACTCTGTACTCGTAGTCTCCCGTATTAGATGTGTTAGTGAATATATAATAGAAAGGAGAACTTGAATCCTTAAGATTTATGTTTCTATTTAATTTATATTTGTTTAGACCAAATGTGGTATTTCGGCAGAACTCTTTTTTCTAATTGAATAGAGTGTCGAAGTACCAAAAAAAGTGAATTATATTTCCACCTGCATACTTTCTAATCTAGAGATTGGGTGCTTTTTTCTCCATTTCACATCTTATTAGGAAAAAGAATTAATCTAAAAGAATGTGTTTGCATTTATTAAACATTAAAATTAACAGAAGGACTCAGAGCTTCTCGTGGTATTGATTGACTTCTTCCTAACATAAATTGAATGAAAAAAAAGAGACAAAATAGTTTTTATACGCTCGGAATTCACAGTATCACGCATGTCTCTTACGATTAATTGTCCCAGGGACTTTTTGACGTCTCTCGCAACCCATGCATTTTATTACCTCCTCATAACAAGCACTTTTAAAATAATTAAAGTGGCAAAGGAACAAAGTAGCACATCATAAAAACGTTAACAAAGAGGAGCAGTGTTCCTATGAAACCGTTAACGATCGTCCCCTACTGGTCGTACTGGTATGTACCCAATTATAAGGATCAAGAGATCAATTCCGGTAATTGGCTTTATACGATTCTTTAACACCTAGAACTGCTGTTAGGTTTGTGGATACACCTGGTTGTAGAAAAGGCTCAAACTGCCTTCATTTTATTTTTTAAGTTTTGAATACATTGCAAAAACATAGATAAAGCAATACGAACTATTTATTAGCAACTTACTTGGGCTCCATCGTTATCGTTAAAAATCAGAAATGTATTTTGGAGTTTTTACTTACAAAAAAACAAAACAAAAAAAAACAAAACAAAACCGAAACAAAACGAAGACCCAACACTTGTTTTACAATTTTAGGTAATACCTTCGAATCTTTTAGCATAATACTTTAACATTGAATACTTGAAAAAAAGTGAAGTCTGTTTAATGGATTCCGATGTTATTAACGCCTTAAACTTCCAGGCATTGTCAGCTGAATAACGAGCTCGGCTGAGAAACTTGAGGTGGGCGTGTTTAAAACCACAGCGATCTCAGTAATGTTTGTAAAAGCCAAACCATGCCACAGCCTTATTGTGGCTGCTGTCAAATCAATCAAGGAAACAGGCGGCCTATTTGTCACCCATCACTGATTGCATTAAGCACTTCTGATGGGCCGAGAGTGTTTTGTCTCGGCATGTGGTGCACAGGAGGTGACTGAACATAGATTCTGTCGGCATCCAACCGGTGCGTCAGCATAATTACAATATCGATTATCTCATGTTCTCTCTTTCTCCCTTTTTCTTTCTCTCTCTCTTATCATTCTCTGTCAATCTCCAACCTCTCTGTATTCCTACCATGATCTCTCACTATCTATTAAACAACACTCCCTTAATATCACGATTCTTTTCATTCTCGCCCCCCCCCCCTCCTTTAGGTATTTCTTTTTTTCTCTCTCCTTTCCACTTCATAAGTGTTAATAAGAGAAGATAAAATAAGCTATAACTTTATTTCTCCTTTAAAGGCATATCTGATGGTCCGCACATGCAGCAAAAAAACAAAAACAACAACAAACAAAACACCAATAATAACAAATACCAATACTCATAGCAGCATCAACAATAATAATAACAACAACACTAATAATAATAATAATAATAATAATAATAATAATAATAATAATAATAATAATAATAATAATAATAATAATAATAATAGCTTGCATAGCAACTTGGTCTGAAAATAAAATGTATTACAAGAGTTTAACTGCGCTAGGCAGAAACGAATTGTTGTACCTTTGGAACCCCTTGGCGCCCAGAAAAGTTGAACTGGCTATAGAAAGGATGGTTTTCATCTTTTAAAATTGAAACAATCTTAATTTGACATATACATAAACAAAGCATATCTACGAGATGACTTTACATAACGTTGATACATACGCATTTTCTACCCAAGAGATCAGAGCCAAACAAATCAGATTCTCAATGACTGATTTGTGAAAAAGACACATTATTTTCTTATCGACATGGAATGAGTTAACTTTCTTTAAACGCACAGACAAGTAATTAATATTTTTAACATTTTTTTTTCATTATGCCTTTGGCTCTTTATTAACTTTCTCTTTTTCTATCACTGAATATAATCGTGTCTTTTTCCTGTCCTTTCCTCTTTGAAGGAAAAAGAAACAAAATGACAAGCATATTGGGGCAGTGCTTTTTTAAGGTTAGGGGGGTTACGGGGCAACTGCCGCAACAAAATGATGTAATGTAGAAATTATTTGAAATCGACAGTCCTGATTAGAAGCGGAGCAAAAGAAATCCATGTGCTTCTTGAAGCGTTGTCAGGACCTCTAGCTCGTTTGACTACGTCGATCACGGTGATCTCTTCGCCTCTTTGAGGGTGGCACACATTTGTTAAGACCCTGCATAAACACTGGAAAGAAAAAAATGGTGTTAATGGTCTATCTACGCAATTACAGCTCCTTGTCGTCATCTAGTTAAGCATAAAGATACACAATAGGGGCAATAACCAGATATATTTTATTTTCTATCGTAAAAAATAACAAAAGAAGATATTACATAAAATGGGTATCGTTGATCTCAGATTGATTCATTGATTTATTTATTGATCTTAAAGATTGAGTTTCCAGCATGATTATTGGCAATTAGCCTACCATTATAAAGCTTTTGAGTGCATAACTGATGATCATTTTTCTGTTTTCCACCCTTCAATGTGTCTTCAAACTCAGGAAAATTGTTAGCGCCTTTCTAGGCTGTTTTTGAATAATCGTATAAAATATAATTTAAAACTTCTTAAATTGCAGAATTACTATAATTGTCACAGTTTCGACAGAGAAGTTCTGTTTATAATGTTATACCTTTAATGGAAATAAAGTACAAAAACCGCAAGCTACTTCGATTAAATTCTTTTTTTTTTGCAAAGGGGAAAATGTATGATGTAATATTATGTAGACAGAGATTTATACTCATGCAGTATTGTATTAATAGTCTAACGAGTACCGTAGTAAATACAAAGTTCAAACCACATTGATATTATAAAAAACAAACAAAACAAAAAACAACAACAAGAATAAAGCAAAAACAAAATATGATAATCTGTGCTAAATTTCGAATATTAATTTTGAAATCGGAAGGCACTTGCGATACAACGTAAACTGTGCAGTCATACTGATGCAAAGCAGCAGTCTGGGCTATGAAATTACGCGAGCATATTCACAGCACTTTCTGCATCAGTCTGTTTGAGCTGACTTAATCTTTTTGCCGAGCTGCTTGCCTTGATTCAACCATCAAAAAGTGCATTACGGAACCCTCGATAGTCGCCTCTAGGAATGTGTTCACAGCCACGGAATTGCTTTTAGAAGGCGCTCCATGTTCAATGAATTTCCCACTTGAGGCTAAGGAGTGCTTCTCACATTGTCCCATGTCTCTCGGCATTGGTTTTCCCGTGACAGAAACGTCCAATCGTTCAATACATTATTTTTTACAGTCTAGCATGATTTGAGAAATGAAAGTAGAAAACGTAACATATTTCGTACATTTATTTCAGCGTTAAAAGTTTTAACAATCATTGGCATTAGACAACTTTCTATTACAATAAGACATTGAAAACACCGTGTGAAATGAGTGTAGTTTATGTGAAAATAACTAGCTATGTGGTGGCAACTGAACATGTGCTTAAACATACCGGTCTTATAAAATTACATTACACGATGTTGTTTTTTAAAATACTTATTTTGATTTTGTTTCCAAACTAAATATAGTTATTTCAAAGTAGTAGTATAATCTAAAAGAAAAGTTATTAGGCATGCTTATTGATTTGCATGGTACCGATGGAATAAACAATTCCTTATATTTTTAATTAGATGTCTATAAAATCAAATTTAAATAACTTTCTCTTTGTTTTGGTCTTTCATGATTCCCTTAGCCTCGAACCTCGGACCTTGTGCTTGTCTGTCCAGAGAGCACTACCGACTGAGTAACCCGAAGTCCCGTGAAGAAAAATTCCCTCTCCCATTGATTTATTTATCTTGTTTGCAATTTCTACAATTATTGCGATCGAGAGTAAGAAAGATTAGCTTTTCTCGTGTTAAAACCAGAGTTATGCCGATTGCTTGCTTTCTCTCTCTCTCTCTCTCTCTCTCTCTCTCTCTCTCTCCCCCCCCCCCCCACTCTCTCTCTTCCCCCTCCCCCCTCCCCCCCCCCCCCCCCCCCCCCCCCCCCACACCTTTCTTTATTAATCCTCCCCAAACTCCTCCTCCCCAAGCTTTCGTCACTTGCTTATGACAGCGCGGGTAACCAGTGGAGGAAAACAGAAACAAAGCGGCGTTAATCCCCACAGGACACGCTCATGTAACCCTGGCTCAACGGTGTCGGGCGCGCTTGATTGCGCCATGAGTTAAAGTAAATTATTTTCACAGTGTTGGCTTTGCGCAGGACCTCCTTTGACTTTTATTGTCACCGAGTCAAATCGCATGTCATTGGCTTTGGCTGGAACTATGTGGTCGACCACTGATCTGTGCAGTTAGATCTGAGGACGTAGATCTGTTCGAATCGGTCCGTTAGGGGGTCATTCAGCTAACAGTTCTTTATGGAAATTCTTTACTTACTTAAAGCGTGAAGTTCTATTCAAATTGTGTTTTTACTGGAATAAAGGTAAGATTTCTTAATCAATGCGAGGTATTTTTTAGGAGGGAATAGACACTTCGCAGGGAAAGAATATGATGAAAATGCTTGTTGCGCTATAGGCCTCAAATAAAAAAAAAACCCTTAGCATGGACACATTTGCCGAAAAAACTAGATCTATTTGATTGAGATCTCCACTTTTCTTTTGATTTTTTCTCATTTCCATTGTTCGAACAACTTACTTGCTCTTAATATTGATTTTTATAGTAGAAATGAGAAAATAGTTTTACAAGTTCTGTTTGAATTTGGTCGTCATAAACACTACTTGCTGTTTGGACACACAATATTTAATCAAGAAAAATAACTTCTGATTTATAAATGTATGGTTAGCTAACCAAGGAAACTTATCTGAAATACCATTGGGTGCCAGCATTAAGAATGTTTATTCATCAAGAGTTAGAGAACCTAGTTAGGAGACATTAACATCTCTGTAGGTTGTGGGTCTATGGGAATGCGAAGACATGAACATACATTATCAAGTTAATGATCTGAAAGAAATAGGAGGGCCTAAAAAGTTTGTTCCACGCAACATAGAAACACAGAGTCTCGCATAATCAAACCTTGGCATAATAAGTTAGGCGCTAATGCAAGCGTTTTTTGTTGTTGTTCTATTTAATTTTTTCGAAAAAATGCAACCAAGAAACAACCATAAAAAAAACAAACAGAATTGGCAACAACTACAGAAGCAAACACCCAACAACATTAACATCAACAAAAACATAAACACACTGTTATTCTGCGAAGGTTAAGGTTGTACGGTTTCAAATCCAAGATGGCATTGATAATACGTGCAATTTAATATTACTAATATAATAATAAAATTTGAGAGAAAAAAATGAAATAAAAAATTGTAGACTTAGTTTTGTAGGATATACAATTATATTTAATATTTTATTCCCATAGTCATTAAATTACACATGTTTCCTAATTTTTAAGCGGATTCGTATTTTTGAAGACCAGTTCCGAGAACCATTGACGCAAGATTCAAATATTAAAGTAAAAATAAAACGCGGGGAAATTTTAGGTTGGGACGAGTTTATGGGACAGCCAAATACCAGTAAGATCTGTGATACTTTTGAACTTAACGAAATTTCTTTACTTTCTGTGTAATAAACACTCAGATTATATTCTGCAACTGTCACAGATTATGATTATTGATGGCAGTTTAGGAATGTTTTTAATGAAGTTTAACTATTGGAAATAATATATGGTAGCAGCTTGTTTTAGATTTAGTATAACGTAAAATATTAGTTAATTACAGCAGTATAAAAATAATAGTATTTGCAGCTAACATGGGATAATAATAACAACAATCTATCCAGCTTTATATAAAAATTAAATTACAAAATACACTGCAGTGTTTGTATTAACTCTGAACCTTTAGCCTTGATACTGAAATAACTGCATGCTAAAAGTGCAAATATTCTTTATTGCTCTATCTGTCTGTCTGTCTGTCAGTCGGTTTATGCCTGTCTCTGTATTTGTCTCTCAGACTCTCTGCATGTCTGCCTGTCTGTCTGTCTGTCTGTCTGTCTGTCTGTCTCTCTTCTCTCTGTCTCTCTGTCTGTCTGTCTGTCTGTCTGTCTGTCTGTCTGTCTGTCTGTCTGTCTGTCTGTCTGTCTGTCTGTCTGTCTGTCTGTCTGTCTGTCTGTCTGTCTGCCCCCCTCTCTCTCTCTCTCTCTCGATTCTCTCACTCTTCTCCCCCCTTGCCTTCACTTCTATCTTTACCTCTATTTAAATTTCTCCAGTAAATACCAGGCAGCAGCTTATTGAATCTCTATTATATTTCTTTTTTATAATTTTTTATTGCTTTGGCTATACAGTCTTTATTACGGTGAAAATATGTTCAATTATTTCTAGCCAACCATATAATTATGAATGTAAATGGTTTATAACAGAAAAAGACATGATTTTGTTGTAGATAATCTTTTTTGGACAAACTAAACACGTATTAAATACCGTGCTTACTTTAATACTTGCTCTCACCTAGTTTTGCGGTATCGAGTTCTGTACGATACTGAGACATCGATATGCGACGTCAGTATAATACGACCGACTGAAACAAGGGTCCTGGTATCACAACCCTGGCTCTGTGTAGTAGCACGTAAAAATGTCAAACGTTAGTCTTGGGACCCATCCACAATATAGTCTTACTGCTGACGTTGGGCGTTAACGAACCAAATCAATCACTCTCTCTTTTGCAGCTTAGCATCGAGGATGGCTTCAAAAGCAGCTCTCAAGGTCCCAGAGAGACAAGGAAATGGCAGCCATGTTGTACAACAGCAAAGAGCAGCGATGTTAGAGAAATCCCTACAGACGCTGCGCTTAGAGCAAACCTACGCTCTCAAACTCCTAGAACTGGACCACAGGATCATCAAGGTGCGTCCACAAAGCAGCAGGTTGCTGATTATACAACCTCAGTTCCCTATAAAATGTTACTACTTGATCTACTCATTTCCCTATAAAATGTTACTACTTGATCAATGTTAAAAACACTAACAACAAGGATACTCTTTTTGCTTTAACAATCCCAAAATGTTTATCAACATGAAAAATATGAAAAGTGGCAAAAAAACAAACAAACAAACCAACAAACATGTATTCCAACTATTCCCGTACTATCAATACTGTTGCTAACACATTTCAATTTGTCTGAAAAATCTCTGCAGTAATAATATTACAAATTATATTATGTTTTAATAAAATCTTTAAAATAATTACCTCTTAAAAATGTTTGCGATCGTCGAAATATGCACTTAATAAAACATAATTTTGTACTAAAATGTACATGTATTTTGAAAACACTCATAAAACTAACCAAATCTTTAAAAAAAATGGTTCCCAGGTCCGATACAAGAGACTGAAGGAAAACGTGTCTAAAATCAAGTCGCACCTGCCAGTTGACGACATCAGTACGTTCCGAGACCTGGAGAACCAGGGCAAGCTGACCTCCACAGGCTGCTCCGGCGTGAACCTGGGAAGTCGCCATCAAGATCGCCGCGGCGGCCAGGCGGCTCAACCTCGGCGCGGGCCTCAAGCGGCGACACCGCATGCGCAGTGCGCTGCCCACCATTTCCGTCCACAGAGGCTCTGCGTCTGCGTCTGCGTCAGACAAACCACGGCTTGCTGGACATGCGCAGTAAGTCGGTTGTTTCCATCAACGACCCGCCGGTTGTGGATCGCATCCGTCGATCGAACTCGATCACCGGCGCTTTCATCGACGCCCCTGTAGAGGATGGGGATGAGAAACTACGCCCATCTTCGGCCTTTGTCCCTCACAATCGTCGACTTATTTCCCGCCCTCAAACTGTTAATGGTTTACCATCCACTAATTCACAGAGCGCAAATACTTTAAATAGTGCACATATAAGCTCAGGTCTTATCAGCAATACAGTGCAACCATCGGGAAATACAAAGGCTCACTCCAACACTATAATACCACCGGCAGATTCGTTATCCACGCTGGCAATTCCAACGGATTCATCAAGTTGTCTAGCGAACAAGAACAAAAATGACTCTGTAAAACCCGCAAACGTATTCATTCCTATTAAGACTTTAAATCTACAAAACACATCAAACAGTGGACCTACCAATGCTGAAGAATACGGCCATGGTTCGATGCCGACGTTCAGATCCACCAGTTCCATTCTCCACCGGCCACGGTCTCCATTCTCCAGCCACACTCAGACCCCACGGCGGGCCAGCGCCCCAGCTCGCCAAAACAGAAGACTGTCCCACATCTCCACCGACTCTATAGACAGGTAACACTACCTTTTATGTTTTTCCAAATGACTCCATAGACAGGTAACATCGCTACTGTAGATTGTTTACAGGACTCCACAGACAGGTAATATCGCTGTTGTAGATATTTCAAAAATCGTTTAGCAGTCTTAGTTATCTATAAAGATGTTTAAAAAAATGATATTATTGATTATCAAATGCTTTTACGTCAATGTATTTGTCAATTAAGAACTATCTGAACCGGTAGCAATCCAACTTGGAATATCACAAGGATGTTGGTTATCTCCACACCTTTTCAATATATGTTATTATGCACAGAGTACATATTCCGGGATTCAAACTACATAAGATGAATCACTTTCAATCGAACAAATAAAAACAATATAAGATTCGCCGATGATAGCTCTCTAATATAAAAACAACAAGGAAGGGCTCCAAAAATGTTAATGTGGTAAATAGTAAAAGTAAACAAAAAAAGGCTTGACATACACGTGAGCAAAACCAAAACATTAGTACACAGAAAGATGTCCAAGTCAAATTTGTAGTAGAAAACAACTTGAACAAGTTCAGTATTTCCAGTATCTCGGACAAACAATACCCAGTGATAGCAAAACTACAAAAGAAATAGAGATCATAATAACACTAGCAAGATCAACGTTCATGAAACTAAAGATCACTAGTCTTATTCATGCCAAGAGAATTTTTAAGAGATCTAAGACTAAGAACAAGAAATTTGTAAGGGTTTTTTTTTCTACTATACGGAAACGCAATATGGACTATATACGAAGAATCAGTAAAAAACGAGTAGCTTTTAAGATGTGAGTAATAAAATTATGAATGTATATGGTTTATAACAGCACAAGACATTATCTTTTTGAAGATAATCTTTTTTGGACAAACTAAACACGTATTAAATACCGTGCTTACTTTAATACTTGCTCTCACCTAGTTTTGCGGTATCAAGTTCTGTAGGATACTGAGACATCGATATGCGACGTCAGTATAATACGACCGACTGAAACAAGGGTCCTGGTATCACAACCCTGGCTCTGTGTAGTAGCACGTAAAAATGTCAAACGTTAGTCTTGGGACCCATCCACAATATAGTCTTACTGCTGACGTTGGGCGTTAACGAACCAAATCAATCACTCTCTCTTTTGCAGCTTAGCATCGAGGATGGCTTCAAAAGCAGCTCTCAAGGTCCAGAGAGACAAGGAAATGGCAGCCATGTTGTACAACAGCAAAGAGCAGCGAGTGTTAGAGAAATCCCTACAGACGCTGCGCTTAGAGCAAACCTACGCTCTCAAACTCCTAGAACTGGACCACAGGATCATCAAGGTGCGTCCACAAAGCAGCAGGTTGCTGATTATACAACCTCAGTTCCCTATAAAATGTTACTACTTGATCTACTCATTTCCCTATAAAATGTTACTACTTGATCAATGTTAAAAACACTAACAACAAGGATACTCTTTTTGCTTTAACAATCCCAAAATGTTTATCAACATGAAAAATATGAAAAGTGGCAAAAAAACAAACAAACAAACCAACAAACATGTATTCCAACTATTCCCGTACTATCAATACTGTTGCTAACACATTTCAATTTGTCTGAAAAATCTCTGCAGTAATAATATTACAAATTATATTATGTTTTAATAAAATCTTTAAAATAATTACCTCTTAAAAATGTTTGCGATCGTCGAAATATGCACTTAATAAAACATAATTTTGTACTAAAATGTACATGTATTTTGAAAACACTCATAAAACTAACCAACTTTTTAAAAATTGTTTCCCAGGTCCGATACAAGAGACTGAAGGAAAACGTGTCTAAAATCAAGTCGCACCTGCCAGTTGACGACATCAGTACGTTCCGAGACCTGGAGAACCAGGGCAAGCTGACCTCCACAGGCTGCTCCGGCGTGAACCTGGGCAGCGCCATCAAGATCGCCGCGGCGGCCAGGCGGCTCAACCTCGGCGCGGGCCTCAAGCGGCGACACCGCATGCGCAGTGCGCTGCCCACCATTTCCGTCCACAGAGGCTCTGCGTCTGCGTCTGCGTCAGACAAACACGGCTTGCTGGACATGCGCAGTAAGTCGGTTGTTTCCATCAACGACCCGCCGGTTGTGGATCGCATCCGTCGATCGAACTCGATCACCGGCGCTTTCATCGACGCCCCTGTAGAGGATGAGGATGAGAAACTTCGCCCATCTTCGGCCTTTGTCCCTCACAATCGTCGACTTATTTCCCGGCCTCAAACTGTTAATGGTTTATCATCCACTAATTCACAGAGCGCAAATACTTTAAATAGTGCACATGTAAGCTCAGGTCTTATCAGCAATACAGTGCAACCATCGGGAAATACAAAGGCTCACTCCAACACTATAATACCACCGGCAGATTCGTTATCCACGCTGGCAATTCCAACGGATTCATCAAGTTGTCTAGCGAACAAGAACAAAAATGACTCTGTAAAACCCGCAAACGTATTCATTCCTATTAAGACTTTAAATCTACAAAACACATCAAACAGTGGACCTACCAATGCTGAAGAATACGGCCATGGTTCGATGCCGACGTTCAGATCCACCAGTTCCATTCTCCACCGGCCACGGTCTCCATTCTCCAGCCACACTCAGACCCCACGGCGGGCCAGCGCCCCAGCTCGCCAAAACAGAAGACTGTCCCACATCTCCACCGACTCTATAGACAGGTAACACTACCTTTTATGTTTTTCCAAATGACTCCATAGACAGGTAACATCGCCACTGTAGATTTTTTACATGACTCCATAAATTACACCGCTACTGTAGATTTTTTACATGACTCCTTAGATAACATAGCAATTGTATATTTTTGCATTACTCCATAGACAAGTAACATCGTTACCATAGATTTTTTATATGACTCCATAGACAGGTAACTTCGTTATTATATATTTATTGCATGACTCCACAGACATGTAACATCGCTGTTGTAGATATTTCAAAAACCATTTAGCAGTCTTTGTTATCTATAAGGGTTGTTTTCTTTCACAGACTGTTGGCAGTCTTTGTTACCTTCATGGATTAAAAAAAATGATATAATTGATTATCAAATGCTTTTATATCAATGTATTTGACGATTTAGAACTATCTGAACCAGTAGCAATCCAACTGGAGTAAAACACGGATGTGTGCTATCCCCATACCTCTTCAATATATACAGGGTGCATATTTTCGGGAACCAAACCACATGAGAGGAGTCAGTTTCAATCGAAGAAATAAAAACAACTTACGATACGTCGACGATACCACTCTAACGTAAAAACAAAAAGGAAGAGTTCCAAAAATTTTGATGTTGTAAAGAGTAAAAGTAAACTGAAACATGAATAGATAAAGTCTTGAGAACACCCAGGGTTAACAGAGAACTAATGAAAAGCATACGGCACAAAAAGTTGTTTTATTTTGGCCACATAGCAAGGCATCGCAGCCTCGCTTAAACAATCCTAACAGGCAAAATGGAGGGAAGAAGAGGGAAAGGCAGACCCAGCAGAAAGGTGCCACGACGACATAAAAGAGTGGGCAGGGACCCAGCTACATAAGAACCACATACTGGCGCGAAATCGTTTGTCATGAAAACGTAATGGCATCTCAACTCCGAATCGGGAGGGCACAGTGACCACCACTATCTGTCTGTTAGAAAACACCTTAGTAATAGATTTTGGTATTAAATAAATATAATCGTGGAAATAAAAAAAAAAACAACGTATCTTTTCTGTATTTCATAGTTTATGTTCAGCTAAGCACTTTTTCGTTGGTGTATTCAGTAAGACTCGGACAATAATTAACTATAAAAATTATACCACTACCAATTGGCATCAATGTATAACAATGAAGGTGTGGTATACATCCCACTGACAAGTGAAAGTGGAGGAAAGTCAATGTAATGAGAAGAAAAATAGAGAAATCAATTTCCCTTTATGTGGTTCCCAAGATAATCTAATGCAGAGAACCATAGAAGACTAGACTACTGGTCTTGAAAAATCAATTCAAACGTAACAGATAATGGTGTCAAACTGCAAACAATGTAGTAAATATTTATACATATTCAGATTTTAAATAAAATATTTTTGTAATGCTTTTTTAAGCTCACAGAGGGTTTGTTGGTATTTGTGGCGGCTTTAAAAAATTTAAATGCCAGTTGCTGTTCAAAATTCATCGACAAATACAATAATAATAATCATCATAATATAATATATCTTTACATCCCATAGATCTTATCATTTTAACAACTATTTGTGAAAAAGGTATCTTCACATGCTCTGGTCATTAGACTTTCTATAGCTATCACTTATGACTCTTAAGATCTCTTCAAACATAGATAATTACATAAAGGAGAACAACTAAAATACTTTAATTTTTTAAATCCTCCACCTCCCCTGTCAATGTAGCAACCTGGGCGAGAGCAGCCACGAGGAGAGACGTCAGGAGCTTCTGGAGGAGGAGGGCGTCCGGGCAGCCACTCTGGACCAGCGGACGCGGATATTCCTCAAGGACGTGGACGACTACCTCATCAGGAACCCCCCGCTGCAGGCGTCACACGTCGCCTTCGAGAACGGGCTTCCCGAACCCCCGCGGCGAGACTCCCTGCTGGAGCCGCCTGCCACACACGCTGGTCTGGACTCCCAAGCTTCCAATGGACGGTCGGTCAGGTTCCGGCAGCGGCGAGGGGAGGCTATGCCTGGCGAAGACCAAGACATCACCCCCACGTTCTTCCCCGAAGTCCAGTACAAAGAGCGCTTGATGGGTCTGTGGAAGGACATGAACAAGTGTCGGTACCTAAGAGTTCCTGACGACAAGATTGACCTGTCAGGTATAAACACGCTGGCCAAGGACCAGATGAAACTGTTTGAGACGCTGAGGACGGCTGAGGCTCAGCCTCTAAGACAGGCGTGGGAGACCTAGGGGGACGTCTTCTTATTGTTACGGACCAAATCTAAAGCCAATAAAAGGGTTCAAAAACTTTCTGAGGAGCGACATGAGTCAATACAAAAACATGAAAGAAGTTTTTGTTTCATACTTTGCAGTTATTATCTTTTAGGGTTACTTCGAATATCATTGTGAGCATGAGAAGACAATACAAAAGATTTCTTCCTAATAATCTAACGGAGAGAAATCAATGCATATGAAGATATAATGCGTTTACGATACGTTTTCTTGGAAATTAGGTGGCACTCAAATAAAAGACATTAGTAACATTCACTAGAAGGACAGCGTGACTCCATAAATGAAATTGTATACAGCTGATAAATAATTTTGCCTGCGTTTCCGCGAATCACTCATTTCTCTTTATCGTGTGTCATTTCTTGTCTATTGCTCAGGCCTATAAGTATGAGATCTATGTAAACAACATCAAAAGCTATTGTAACAAAATGATAAAGAACAGATGATTAACGTAGACGGAGGCGAAAGGTTGATGTGTACAATATTAAACGGACTTTTTGTTTTCACAAAAGGGTTCAGTCAGTTGAAACACGAATGTTAATTTATTTTTCAAACGTTTACTCTTCGTTTAAAATTAAACATGTTGTTATCAACATGACTTTGTTAATGTCGTCGCACAATATGATGTGAAAACGCCTCATCTGAAATTGAACTGGTTTTATTTAAAAGAATCTAAACTAAACGTGTGCATTGTTAATCAAATCATGAAATAAAAATCTCGACGTTCACATTGTGATGATAGAGTTTGTATTAATTTGTGAAATGGATATTTAAGGCAACTTTATACTAACAAGCTTTTAGAACGGTTTGTTTTTCTAATGCATGGTTTGTACTTTTACCTTAATCCATTAGGTACCCAGAAACAACAACTGTATAGAATTTTAAATCTTCATCCTTACTATGCACATTGAAACGGTTATATTCTTATCGAGCTTCACAAGTAGAGAGAAACATTTATAAACATATAACTTTCATCTTATCTTTTCAACCTCTTTATTCTAAGTCTTCCTCGTGGTTGACTCAATCCCATGCTTGTCCACTAAATTAAATTCAACAGTAACAAAATAGTCATCGCCTCTTGTAAACTTAGAATTTGCTGGTGCCTCTTCCTTAGCTAAGCCATGGCTCAGAACGTGGTAACTACAAGCTACATTATTCTTTTTTGTGTACTATAGTTATACTCATCACGTCTCTTTTTAACAAAAATAGACATAATTATTTCAAAAGCTGTGAAAATATTCATTTAACAGATAGCGGATAATCAATTTCTTTTGAGAGTCATTCGTATGTTTTCTTAATAGAGACGATTTGAAATTTAGACACCCTATCACAAAGGTTAATCATGCTAATTAGGATTTGCTGTTTCGTTTAAGGAAGAGAACCCTCACGCTACGAAATCCGTTTCGCTATGCTGAGTAAAAAGGGAAATAACACAGTAAATATAATAACGTTTTAAATTTTTAGCGATAGGCTCCCTTGTACTGATTCTGGATTCTGTGAACCTTTTCACGTCTTTTTTGGAATTCAAACTATTACCACTTATGGATCAATATGTGGAAGAGTTATCTAAAGCAAATTAGTACACACAATAATGATTAGTTGATTAACATTGATTTTTATGGAACAGTGAAGCGAGACTGAGTTTACATCGATATGTATCTCGTTACACGATCTAATTTTCGATGTACCTGCATCAATAGATTTTAATATGATTAAAGTTCATGTAAAACACTTTAATCTAGATCGGTTCGAACCCTAAACCGTGTCCCGTCTACCTATAGATATCATACAAAATTGATAAAGAGCATTGAAAAGCTAGTTAAGCAGGGCCAAAATACCATATATCAAGTTCTATTTCACTACCCCCACTCCATTACTTTTAATACATGTAACAAAAAGACGTAAAAAAAAACAAAAAACTATTGTTTTGGTATGTTTTTTAAAATTCATGCACGAGTAAAAAACCCGTGCATTTGATTTCCAAGAACAAAAACAAAATGCTCATGCTACAAATTCTTACTGTATACTCCTGGAGACATGTTATCCATCAAATACGACTTGTGTACTTAAAAAAAAAACTCTTTTTAAACTAAAATGGTAATTAAGACTCGAAGTTGAGTACGACACAATAGCTGGGAGAATAAAATTCGTGATCACTTTTCGTAACAACTGTAACACTGGAACAGAATTTGATTCAGAGATTTAGATATTGCCCAAAGATCAATAACATGAGTCAGATTCACGTGTGCAGTTTGAAAAGTAAAAAAAAAATAAAAAATAATGTGGTAGCCATATATCTGTGTAGCAGCTCACAAGATGTCAAATATCAACATTGGGACCCATCTCCGAGACAGCCTAGTTGGTGACAGAAACAAAATACTTAATAAGATTATCGTGTACGTGGATCACAATAAAACTTACAAACATGAATACCAAGGAAATCTAATAATATTAAAAGCTATTTGTAATTAATGCATCTAATTCATTTATTCAATTCTTAGTGTGAGAAAACATAATTTTTTATAAATCACGACACATTTCTTTTTTTTTTCTCATTCTAGATGTCAAATATCATGTTTCAATTTAATTAACACAATGCAACGTAGAAACGAATGAGTTGCTAAAAAGCAATGCCCCTTCATTTTTTTTTATTCAGACAAAGTGATTAAAATCAAAGTGATGAGACAATGTCTGCAAACGAAAAAAGAGTGAAAGAGAAAGACATAGTGAGAAAACAAGAGAAAAAAAAATAAAGAATGACAGAGACAGAGAGAGAGAGAGACAGACAGAACAGACAGACATACAGAAACAAAACATAACAAAAGAAAATGAAAATTAAACATTACAAATACCTTTGATTCATTTTTGAAAAAGGCTTAAAACAGCTGAAAGGAACCGAACAATGTAGGAAGTGAAGGTTTAGGTAAATCTCTATTTGCTATTTGTATTCACGGGGAATTCGAGGTGGCACTAATCCAGAGCATTATTTTCTCGATCACCATAATCATTCTAGCATTATCATCATCTCCAACCGAGTAAAGCTCATCTTCATCCCTTGTTTGAATATGAGATAAAGCAGACAAAATTAAAATTTCTAACCAATGAGACTACTATAAAACGTGCTTTCAGTTGAACAAAGAAACCCTTATAAGTCTTAAAGTTCGAATTATCTTTGAAAAGTTTGTAAATCGGTGGATAATGGCTTTGACGTGAAAATGTTTATTTAAAAACTACACAGTGCCACAATGACACTTGTCAGTGCACGAAGAAGGAAGCCATACAAACAAAAATAGGTTCCAAAACTGTTACCGGGCATAATAATTATATGCCTCATTGAAAACTCTACATCGTTATCTCTTTGAAAGAGACAGGAGAACAATTTTTTTTCATCATCATCATCATCCCCACCACCACCACCACCACCACCACCACCACCACCATCATCATCATCATCATCATCATCATCATCATCATCATCAACATCCTCCCCCTCCTCCACCTCCTCCTCCTTATTCTACTCGTCTCCCTCGTCATCCGTGTCCTCGTCCTCCTCCTCCTCACCATTATCATTATTTTAATAAGCATTACCAGCTTTATTGTCTCGTTGTTCTCTTCATTTTTCTTTTTATATTTTATTCTCTCAATAGGAATTTCACAATACCTTTTTCTTCTATTTATCTAGATCTCCCAGAGGCATGCCTCCAAATGAATTTAATTTGGGAAGGCACTTTTCACCAGCCTCTTAAGTGTCTCAGTAGTCATATCACCTGAGGTGACCGCTTTAGTATGTTTAGCTCTTTCTTTTTTGTTTTCGGCGGAGTACAAATTTTGTGGCGCCGCTTTCCGGGCATAATATATTTTTTTTCCACTATCTTAAAACGTATTCTTAAAAATAGGAGTGCCGTTAAGAGTTTAGAGTCATGCTTTTTTTCCCAGACGCTTTAACCATAAGGTGCGCGAATTGATCTATGGACGGCCTCTCAATGAAACAATTTCATTGGTGTTAAAGAGTGGGTAAAATTGTTGCAAACTTACAAACAACATGCTACATAAAAACCTGATAAAAACAGCCTCGTATCTCTCACAACAAAATCAGGAGTTCAGACAAAACCCCCAAAAGAAAAAATACTTGCCATGTTCACCTTCATTTTCCAATTAGAGTATAAAATTAATGTTGACTGTGACTTGTACAACTTTAATAATCTCTATTATATCCATAGCAATGACAAAAAAAAAATGACTGTAAACCTCGTAATGTCCGCTTCATTTTCAATCTTATCTGTTCAAATCACACATTTCTGTTGTTCATTATTGTTTTTACCAGAAGCTCAGCGTGACCAGAAGGCCAAATCATCAAGTTTGACCCCCCTCCCCCTTAAGAGATAAAAATGTGTTAGGCCAGTGTTTGATTGCTTTACTTTCACCGTCTAGGATCTACCTTGGAAATCTAGGAGCCGTTACACAAACAAATTAGAAGAGCGAGCGAGAGAAAGAAAGAGAAAGAGAGAGAGAGAGAGAGATGGAGAGAGAGAAAGAGAGAGAGAGAAAGATAGAGAGTGTTGTAGAAAGAGGGAGAGAAAGATTTAGAGATAGATAGATGGAAGAGACACACACACATACATAGATAGAAAGATAGATAGATAGATAGATAGATAGATAGATAGATAGATAGATAGATAGATAGATAGATAGATAGATAGATAGATAGATAGATAGATAGATAATATATATATATATATATAAAGAGAGAGCGGGCAGGGATAGAGAGACTTCTATAGATGCTTTGATACGTTTTTCCCTAATTAGTTTTTGAGAAGAACAGTGACAAGGATGCAGGGCATGCTAATTAAGGTTATGTGCTAGGACAAAATCACAGTTCACAGAGTGAAGTTCGCACATCTCTTCTCCAACAGAGTGGTAAAAGATTAGTTAATTAGTTGTCCAAAACCTCATAATTATATTGGCAGACATTGGTTACGAAAGCGAAAAAAATTTCAAATAAACTTCAAAACAAAGCGATAAGTTATGAGAGATATAGTGTTTTGCTTTAAAGAGACTTAGAAGTGTCGAAATACGAAGGTTACTGTACGACTTTTTAAGCCCTATTCGTTTTATTTGAAAAGATTTCATTTTAAAACATTGTCGTCGATCCTTGAGGTTTATATTGAATTAATCTCAAGGACGCATTCTTTAAAGTTTACTGACACACATCATAAGTGTAACAGTATTTGGCGACTATGCTTACTACAAAAGTCCTTGACACTTTTGTAATTATTATTTATAATTCAGCATTTGGGAAAGATGAAAGATAAGAGAATAATGTATCAGCAACAACAGCAGCAGCAGCAGCAGCAGTAACAGTAGAAAAAAAAAATAGGGCCTTCAGGGACCAATGCGTTAAGGTTGACATTAGTGGTAGAGGCAGAATCAGTGTGTCACCGCTTTTCATTGTTACTAGATTCTAGTACAAGATTTTAGAGCCTACGTTATTTTTTCTTCTTTCTAGGCTTGTTTCCGTACTAGAATTGCATTGCATTGCCACGTTCCGTGTAGAGTAAACAAATGCAGAACGTGGCATTTGGATTTATGATTTTCTTAGCATCTTGGTCTCATTGCCTTTGACAATGTTGAAATCAACGTAGTAATATTTTCTTTTTTCAAAGGATAACTGGCAAATAAAAATTTAATGCAATTGTTTATCCAGGGAAATAATATAAACCGACGCATAAATGTGTCTTATTCTTTCTTTGTTGATACTATCTAATTATTGGCAATACTATTAGAACTAATAAAGAAAACAAAAACAACAACTTGCTCTTGTTACTGAAAAATTCGAGCCGAACCCAAAAATGATCTGTTGAGGTCTTGAGTGCATTATTTGCAACTTATTTATTGAACCAAACAGTCAGTGTATTTACTTTTAGCCACATAAAAAGTATAACTCACTACTTGTTATGCGATTTATTTGCACGGAAGGATCGAATTTTACTTAAGTTTTCGTTGCGCTTTAAAAATAAGCCTATGAGATTATTTCTATGTGATTGTTTTTAGGGCATTTTGCGAAATTTCGCATGTTAGATGGCTATTAGGCTGATAAAGCAAATCTAGAGTTCAAGGAAGACCAAGCAAACTTTAAAATTGGATGGGATATGATTAAAAAGAGCATTGATCTAACACCTTCAGTTTTGCGGTAGTGCTCTTGTCCACTATGTCTGAATTTGATATATATTCTAAAGGACGATCAAGCTCGACATAAATCTATACTGAAGCTTAACATGTCCATTGAAGAGAAACAGTAACTTTCCTTTTCAATATAAAGTTAAGAATAGGTTAAGCTAGATAAGTTATTTTATGTCATGTAAAAGCTGACGTTTCAGACCGATCTATGTTTTGCAAATAAATCTTAAGATCATGGTTCTGTAGATATTTATAAACATATTTTATCTCGTAACACTTCTCCCTCTTTCATTCTATTATATGTAAACGGTTAATTATGAACATTTAAATTTACATCAACATTTAAATCAATACCCTCATAATTATCTAGAATTTAGATCTATACCATTACACAATAACGGAGATAAATACATTACAATGGGAACCTAAGAACTATGCTTGGGTTAAAAAACAAACAAAAACCACAAAATATAAGCTAAAAAACAAAAAAGTACGATCAATATTATCTGGGAGCATGAGATCGCACCAAAGTTTTATAGATAGAGAACTCGCTAGGGAGTTATGTAAACCTCGTCAATTTGTCTAATTTAAACGTTAAAATAGCTGCTTATCTAGAACTGTAATCGCCTGATATTCAGCCCTTCAGCAATCAATCAATCTAACTTAAACACAATGGAATCCGTTTCTGTAAAGGGGAAAACTCCACGCATATGAAATTACCGGGTCACTAGTTTACAGCTACCTCGTGAACAAAGAGGAGATTGAATGAAATCATTTTGTTTAAGTTTGCTCTGTTTTCGTAATTCTGTCTCGTAATAAAAAAACAATCAAAACAACAAATTGATATCAGGTTTGTCATGCCCCTTCCTTAGTGAAATTATAAGCAGACATTTAGAATACACCTTAAAGGAAAATCAGACAAATTCTTTAGAAAAGTGCAACCGATGCGAGAAGTAATTTGTTTACCATCCGTTAAAAACGATAACCTACACGCTGTTTTCTTTAAAACACACTTTTCCTTTCAACTAGTCCATCTTGGTAAGGGAATACCAAATTTATGTGGAGTTACTAGAATGTAAACAATGCTGATAAATCTGATTTCTTCACCTGTTTGTGTTTTTGCTGACATTCTCTTTTAGGTTTATAAGCCGACAGCTCATGTTTTTAATTTAGAAAATAATTTGGTATAATTATGTTGATCACGGCATTGCCATTTCTCACGCTAGAGGAATTTACCGGCTTTGTTGATTGATGTGCTCCTATCTTTAAAACGTTTCTTTTTTTCCTTGTAAAAACATAAGGCAATGATAATCAAATTATAAATAAATATAAAAACTTTGATCATAAATTATAACGTATCCCTATGTGTACACTTGCCCCAACGGTTTCTTTTACTGGACGTTAAGAAATATACAAAAAGAGTGTTTGAAGTCGTAACACAGTTTTTCTTACCAAGTGAAAAGATCAGTTTTATAAAGCCCAAAATAGTATAAATGTCAGAATGGACTACTAGTTGTATTATCCTAAGGGCGACCAGGTTTATTTCATGTATAACTATCTACCTCAACTGAAAAACACTCTCTCTCTCTCCATCTCAGATAAGGCTTTTTCGTTACCCTAGATAACGAGGCAGCTTTTCAAAGGAGGATACGAGCGTAGTTAAAGGGGAATTATTGCAATGTACCTGCCCGTCCATCATTTCTATCCAGGGTCATAATTATCTGCCCAGTTCGACCCACTGACGGATGCGATCACTTAAATTCTACGTAAACAACGGCTCGAGGTGTCTGGCATTGGTTGCCGGAAATACACAGGTGGGGAGTTCTTAGTTTTAGGGAAACGTATGAGGGGCGGGATGGGGTTAAGATGTTAGGGTAAGTAGTAAAATTCTGCACTGCAGGATCGCCACTCATGAACTTCCTTATCTTACGAGAGGCTGTAAGGTATCTGCAGCTTTCAACACCAGCGTCTGGCATGGGATTTTCTCGAGATTGGAAAATGGATGCGATAGACAATGGGCATGGCATTGAAAGGAGGGAGGGTGAGAGAGGTAGAGAGATTAAGAGAGAGAAGGTAAGAGATAAAGATAGAGAGAGAGAGTAAGAAAAGAGGGATGGGCAGAAAAACGTAGATTCTAGAATAAGTACAATGAGCTAAGTGCTAGAGACATGGTAAAGAAACATTGATATATACGGGAAGGAGAGCGAGAGAGACTCAGAGAGACATAGAGATACAGAGACACAAATACAAAGAGACAGACAAAGAGACAGAAATAGAGAGACAAAGACAGAGATACACAGACAGAGAGATATAGACAGTGAGACAGAGACAGTGAGACAGAGACAGCGAGACAGAGATAAAGAGAAAAGGACAGAGAGAGAGACAAGAGACAGAAATAGAGAGACAAAGACAGAGATACACAGACAGAGAGACATAGACAGTGAGACAGAGACAGTGAGACAGAGACAGCGAGACAGAGATAAAGAGAAAAGGACAGAGAGACAGAGGCAGAGAGACACAGACAGAGAGACAGAGACAGAGACAGATATAGAGAGAGCGAGAGAGAGAGGGAGAGAAAGAGGGAAATGAGAGAGAGAAAGTGAGTGAGAGATAGAGAGAAGAGAAAAAGGCAGCAACAGCTACAAAGGCGGGAGTCAGACTGACAGAGAAAGGATCAATGATGCAAACATACTATGTAGATTAAGCATTAATACAATTTTTACATGTCAACCAAAACATATGTTTTAACAGAAAACATCGTGTTTTGTCATTTAGTTTAGTTTAGTTAGAAAAAGAAGAACACAACAACAAAAGAAACCAAAAACAATAACAAAACAAGAACAAAAAAAAAACAAAAAAACAAACAACAACAAGCAAACAAACCCATATATAGTCCACATCGATGTCTAAGCTTATTCCCAAAAAAGTCCAAAGGCCTTTGAATATTCATTGCCCCAAAGCAGCCCCAAGAGAAGTTCGACAAAAGGAATGACATTTCAGTTGGAGAAAGCTTCTTATGCTGAGAAACAATATGATTTAAAAAATACAGAATTAAAATATTTTAAAGTAAATGTAAGGCTTTGCATATCATTACAAAGATAGATGAACCTTATAATATATTTGTGAGTTTGCATAGCCAGGGAAAATACTTTTGTGGTGTGGTAATTAAAATGTACGTTGCTGAAGAAAATGGTTCTCCTCCCGTAACAAACCAAATCAAACTAAATAACAACAACAAGATCCATAATACCATTAATAATAGCAACAGCAGCAGCAACAACAACAACAACAACAACAACAACAACAACAACAACAACAACAACAACAACAACAACAACAACAACAACAACAACAGCAAAAAAGAAATGAAAAAACAACAAAACAAAACAACAAACACATAACAAAGATAAAAGAAATAAAATTAAATAACAAACAAATAACGAACATAAAAGAAATAAAAATCAAGCAAACAAAAAGTAGTAGTTTTATTTTTTTCAACGAAGTTATAGGCGTAAATATATTGATATTTTGAAGTCAAAAGATATTTAACAATTTTAGAACCATTAATAAGTCATTAAACGCAGCCCAAGCAGTTATTTTAACTATACAAAATGGTATAAGCTAAAATTAACCGTGCCTGAAGTGTCTCTATTTTCCATAGAAGCTTTCGCATGTTTCTTAATTTGTCAGGCACATAATTACACATATTTTTTAGCAGCGATTTGTTTCAAAGCTTAAAACTGACGTGAAAAAAATATAATTAAAAAATTCGGTTACGGAAAAGAATAGCTTTACCACACATAATTATTGTTAACGTAATCCTCTTTGTCTCAATTATATCTTTAAAATTATATTCATTCAATGTATACTATAAAGGACTGATATAGCTATTTTTAAGTTATAAAACCCTCTTTGACTTTGAGGAGGACATAACTTGCAATATCCCAAATTTGTTTAAAATCAGTCTGAAACATTATTGAACAAAATAAAACAGAAACAAAAACCAACCAAACAAAAATAACCCAACTCTTCAACAATGAATCCAGTGTTAAGCCACTCGTTCATGTCTGGCTTTTTCAATAAAGCCCACTAAGATTGGTCTTTGTGATACAATGCATTAATCTTCTAAAATCTTGTACGGCAGACAAAAGAGTCTAAAAAAAAGTTGAAATATTTTGCTTTGTATCCTTAGCTACTGAACTTTTGTTGTTTTGATTGGAAAAACAATATGGAAGAAAGCGTCTTTCTACCTGCCTTTTCTGTGTCCACGTCTTTTTTAATTATGGCCTTCTTTACTATTACTTTTCTTTTCCTATTAAAACCCCAAGGTCCTCCCTTCACCGACACAAACATCCAACCGTCTTGGTGTCTTGCAACCATAAGACACTGCAATGCTATCTTTCTTTTACATTTCCCAGAATACCCAATCAGTGAAGGGTTCTAAAATCATGCGATTTGTTTATTGTGTGGCCACAGAGTTGCCACAAGAGTTGCTAGATACGAGTACATGTATAACATCGCGATTTGGGCCCGTGCTAAGATACCAGGGTGATGGTGATAATCTGAAACAAAATTCACTGTGCGAGAATTTAATCAAGTATCATTTGCAGCATTTTCAACCTATAATCGGACCGACCTACTGATTCTTTCTGAAAAATTAATGACACGTCCCCCCCCCTCCCCCACATTACATAATTATGAATTGGTGTCTGATTAACAAAAATACGCATAGTCATACAAAGGTCATTAATGGGATTTTTCATGATTTACTTTTCTGGCTACGATACTCATCCACTAACCACTAATTTTTTTAGTTTTTAAAGATTAGATTCATTAAAATATTTTAAAATTACCATAAATTTCTTTTCTTAAATTGATAACTTAAATAAAATGATAGGGGAAAAGTATTAAATTACAATAGACGAAAAGGAAATCCTGATATATATTATCTTTGTGCCAACACTAGGCATTTCCATCACACTCAACGTCCTGATACAAAACCATCCGCATCATCACTATCATCATCTTTATCATCATCATCATCATCAACACACATTATAAGGCAGTTTTGCACATAAAGGACATGATACATGAACAGCAAAGAAATATTATGAAAAATGAGTAAATTACACATATAAAGAAAACATTAATAAAAATTAAGAGGAAAAATCCACTGACAAGTGCATTGTAAATAAGTGACTCAATAAAAAAAAAAAACAACAACAACCTCTGGAGATATCCTTTCTGAACCCTTCACACAACCTCCATGTATGGAATGGTAATTTATTTTTGCTTTAAATACTTTTTCTCCAAGCTAATAGAAAATGGACGCATTTGGAATGGTATGCAACAATGATGGAAATAATAGCAACCGACGAATAATACACCCCCCCCCACACACACACAAATAAAATCCAATAAAATATAATTATATATTATGGTAAAAGTAGTGCATAATTTGTTATCAACTGTGTTATTGGCTCATAAAATGTGATATCACCACTTACCTTTTCAGTCAACCCTTACAAAACCACAAGCAGGCATCTAGCAACCTTGGGCTATATCGAACTTTTAAGTGTATCCTTTATTTTCTTTCTTTACCTTTGTAACTCACCGAAAGAATATTGAACCAATCGCCCATCTTTCAGACAAACCACCAATGTTTAAAAAGTATTACCTGAATTTTTATTGAAGTTAGTTTCTTCAAAAATTTCAATATTATAGAATTATATAAAAATCGAAAACAAAGCAAAACACATAAAAATCAACAAACACAGCACAGCACAGCACATAAAAAGCAACAGTTAGTAATAATTATTGGTGTCTGGTTAAAAAATAGTCATTCATAGGACATTAATGGAAATTTTCATGATTGACTAACCTTTCAGCCTACTATTCTCGTCCAAGATAACTTTGTCCGCCGCAAAGATTTCGTCATTTGCATGTCACACAGAATCTAGACAAGATCAAGGCTCTAAATCTGATTTAGTGAGTTTAAAAAGAAAAAGAAATACCGCTTTAAAGTGAACTAAATTCATTTTATTGTTTCAAATTTTTGAAAAAAATTAATCTCATTGTTAGTCTTTATAAAACGATTTGACGCTTTTCAGGCTTTATTTTGAAGAGCTGTTGAGGTGTATATTGCGACAAACCAGCTACTGTTGCTAAAAATGTTGCCACTGTTTGAAGGAGCTACAAAAATAGTTTTACCTGAAAGGAAATTTTTTGCGCTTTTGAACTACATTTGTTACTAAAATTAATAAGCTAAAATTATGACTTTTACTACCATAGTGAGTTTTTTAAGATTGTAAAGTTATCATTTTTTTAATGCTGCGAAATTGTGTCCAGAGACATATGAACGTTTAATGGTTGTGTATTGTGGTAATAAACCTTCTAACCACCAACTAGTGCTAGTTTTGAAAGGTTGGATTCGTTAAAATATTTGAGAAATTATCTTAAAGTGCTTTTCTTAAACTGATTACTTTAAAAAAAATGACAGGGAAAAGTGGTAAATTACAACAGACGAAAAGGAAACCCCAATATACATATCTACCTTAGAAAGTGCACATTCTAAGGTAGATTGTGACGCCCCCAAAAGACGCCCAGGTCATAGTAAAAACCGAGTCAATGGTCGCACTCTCAATATAAATTATTTATGTGCCAACACTGGGCATTTCCTCCACACTCAGCGTCCTAATGCAAAACCATCCGCATCATCACTATCATCATCATCATCATCATCATCATCATCATCATCATCATCATCATCATCATCATCATCATCATCATCATCATCATCATCATCATCATCATCATCATCATCATCATCATCATCATCATCATCATCATCATCATCATCATCATTGTTTATCATTAAACTAATAATAGCAACATTGACAGCTACTTTTGAAATTACCTAAAATTGTTGCAACATTTTTTATTATCAACATCATTCGCATCAATATCATAATAATAATTACTCATTATTTTGATAATAACTTTTAATAGCACACCCAAAATACATATTAATTAATTTCATATATAAGTGAAAACAAGTCCGTTATCATAATTAGGAAAGAAACCTTTTTATAAGTAGCAATGGGGTAGTGAGCCTTCTTAAGCCAGGGTCACGGCAAAACCCCAGTGCTAAGTACGTCTCGCACTCTCCTCACTAATTATCTGTGTGGCAACACTGGGCTCTCCCTCCACTAACGCCAACCGGTGTGAGCAAAGCTTGGGAGATACTGCTCATTGAGACCAACACGTGCGCAGATCTGCCTCGTTAGATGCCCTCTTTGGCGGCTGTTGATTGAGATGTAAAAGTGTCGGAATCTTTCCTCTTTCTGAGTCCGTGTTTTTTATATAAAAAGCAGCAAAATGCATCTCGCTCGTGCCAGCTTAAAAAAAATCTCAATTGTAGGGATGCCAGATTCTTAAAAAAAAACAGTTAAGGGGATTACGTTTGGATCAGTTTGCCTGGAAAAATAGACAGTATGATAGCAAGTTTGGCGTAAAAAGGATGAAATAATAATTAAAAATAAAAAGAAAATTGGCATCTTTACGCAAAAGTGTGGCGTTAACAAGTCATTTTTTGTCCTATGTTATTCTAAAGTGCGAGAAAACATGTACACATAAACGTCATTCTAAAAGAGAAAATTTTTAGAGAATGAATTTGAAAGCATTAAAAACTGAAACAACAACATCAACAACAACAACAACAACAACAACAACAACAACAACAACAACAAAAACAACAACAAAATCAGCAGTAATAACAACAAACATTTGCGTTATTTCACATGCGGTGAAATAAAAAAAATTATAACGGCGATGATTTTTTTCAAAATCAACAACATCTGTATAATCGAGGAGGTAATAACATATCAGTTTATGACTGTGTTTTTTTTGAGCAATCAAACTAAAACCTTTTCCCGGGATCGTGTTATATACCATAAATATTATTTAAAAAATCACTGTCTGTTACCGTGAACGCATTTGGCAGTTTTGTGCTCTGCAAATTATCTGCTTGATATTTTAAAATATCTCCCTGACAATATTTTTGTGCCTTCATCATCCAAATCGCTGCTTAGACATTAATAAGACGAACGTAGACGCTTTCCGTTATACACTCCAAGATACCTAAAGTTGAGTTTCCATAAAACCCCGAGATATTTTCTTTTTTTCTTTGCCACAGCTCATGGCATTCGTTATAATTATAAGAACCGTAAAAGAATAAAATAAAGTTGAACAAATATTAGAAGAAATATCTTATCAATGCCCAATTTTCTGATCCAACAACTCAAGCGCAGTTAAAATGTCCAACTGCAACTACGCTACAATGCCACCCCAATTCGAAGTATATTCAGAGAGTGTTAAATGGTAAGAGGTTTAACGGGTTAGAATAACTAAGGCGGATGCTTTTTTGAATTTTTAGTAAACTCTATCTGAAGCTTAATCAACCGCCTTAATTTTCATAAAGAAACAGAGTGAGCACGCGCCATGCTAAATCCACGTATCAAGAGCACTGAGGGCTGTTTTAAGAACAACCAAGCTAAAAGAACAGATACACATAGTTAATTGCAAAGGAGAGACTTGTTTCCACACTATAGACTAAAATTGCTTTCCCTTGCCCTTTTCAACGTTTTATCTTTATCTCATTTTGTCTTTAGGGTCAAGGTTTTCACACAGCCCTAGAACTGTAAGTACAAAGTTGGGGTAAGCTAGCGACTTGCCAGAAGGTATGGATATAAGAAAGCTTACGACAAGCTGTAAGCTACCGCGACGTTGTACTTACGACCCCTAGAGTGAATGAAGATCTTTTTCCTCCCAAACATGATGGAGAAGATACGAAGGCACGGTTCCATCCACACCGGATTTCCCCGCCATTTGTCTGATGGGGGTGATGGAAAAGCATGTCGGGACGGGTCTGCCAGTCCAGCCTTCACCAGGCTGCGTGCAATGCCTAGTACCCCACAGAAAGATAAATGATGCCTAGCGTCTGTTTCACTTCATCACTTTTATCTCTTTGTGGCCAAATCCAAACCCACCCCACTTTCTCTCTGTATCTGGCTAGACCAGTGTTTCTAGTTCTACTCATGTTTCTCAACCTTTCTTTCGCACGCACGCACGCTAGATCTATAACTGTACACTCTTTGGTATATTTGTCTTCGTAATTACCCTCAATTCTATTTCTAACCTATCTCTTTATCTGCCTACCCCTCCCTCTCTCTGTCTCAATGCCTCTCTCTCTCTCGCTCTCTCCGTCCTCCTATCTCCCTTTTTGTTTTCAGTGTTTAGTTCTACATCAAGGAACGTACAATCAATTATTTCCGCGGGGGTCATTATACCCATATTATTCTGACTTCTCCCGTCTCTAATACCTTAAGCAAATATGTCTGGTGAAAGAAGGGTCGTTTTCGCAATGTTGTCTGGTCAACTCTGTTAGTATTCCTGAAAAGCATTAATGTTTTACCCTAGGATTTGCGTTATGTATTTTTGTTTTGCCTCCTTGTGGACTTATTTAAAAGTCCGTTTGTGAGGCCATTTATTCCTTCAGCTTTCTTGTGAGTTGTCTTCAGGATATGAACTGAAATAACACTTTTTTCAGATGTGTTGATACTTTCACATTTTTTTCGTTTTATCACGAAAAATAGTAATGGTGTAATAGATTATAAAGTTAGTCCTAATAAATGGTCTATAAATGATAAAAATTTTATTTTATAAAATCAAGCCGGATATCATTCATGAAAAGTTGGTCTTGATTTTAATTTTGAATCCTCTAACATACCTATTGAGATTTGGGTGGTTTATATTTTATTTAAACCAATCTTTAACCGTATAAAGTTAAGTTTTAGGCGCAATGTATTTTAAAGGGGTAGAACTGTCATAGAAGCATGAATATAATTATTTTTCGTCCAAACCACTTCGTCTTATCGCATGGTGGTATGCTGTGCTGACATTTTTAAATAACTCCTCATTTTTTGAGTGATTACCACCCAATAATTAATTATCATGTGTATGTTCTTCTTTATGGCTAGAGATTGGTTGCTGTGCTTGTTTATATAGTTAATATTGTTGTTGGATTTTCTAAAGGGTTTGTAGGGCCTATATATCACTTTTTAGACTGAAAGTCACGTCGAGGAAGTCCGTGATTATTGTTTGCTTCTATAGTTATATTTAACTCTTTGCGTTTGAAAATCATCTCTTTTTTATTGCGTCTGCTTGTTTCGGTGGTAATGTGCAGGTGGTGACTCCATAGTTTCTGTACCGGCCAACATCTATATTAAGGCGTTGTAGTAGTGATAATAACAACCCTACCAGTTCGCATGTCTCAGCGCCGTCGAAGCTCACCATTGTTAGATCAAAATCTGTTGTTTTCTTTACCCACGGTGTATTGTTGTCGTAGAGTGAGATCTTTGTCCTTTTAATAATGTTTTTTTCTCCGTCAGCGGTGTGGGTTAAAGTTGATTCGGAATTCAATGCCTCCTCAAGTAGTTCGTTAGTAATAGAGGGATACAAATTCCAAATGTAGAATGAAATAAACAAAGATTTGTTCTTGCCCATGATGTTGTCGAACCAATTAATCACATCCCTTGTTTTTCTCCACTGGCTGAGTTGGGTTTTTAATTTGAAATCGTTTACAATTACTTGTAGTGGTTGCTTACTAATCTACCCTAACTCAGGTTTGCAAGGATTAACGAGGCGGCAGGTCGGTTTATTTCTGAAATTATCTTTGTGATCTTTGAGTATAATGAAGCCTCTTTCTCCCTCAGAGTCTGCGGGGGTGTTTATGCGGTCTGCTCGTGAAAGCTTGTCAGCAACATCATTATTTGTCAGCCTCGCTATTTTTTTTTCTGAACTTGATTTTCCAGACTTTTGGCATTTCCTTCATCACCAGCGATTCATACTCATCGGGTTTTATTCTGTAGTAGTTGTTCGTTTTGTCAGATGCAATGTATAGATGGTCATCTTTTTTAGAACGGTCTACATCTTTCTTGAGTTGGTATTGAAACCCATTTAACGTTTTTCCAAATTCAATGTTTTATATTAATCTTATTACTTTGTTCTCCAAATCGTTCATTTCGAGTAAAATCGGAGCTGGTGTAGTAAAATTAAAGCCATAAGTTTCCCTAATTTTACTGTTTATAGTGTGGGTTGAGAAAGAAAAAAAATATACAGCGTAGATTTTTTTTATAAATGTTTCCGATTTACTTATGAGCTCTAAATGTACAAATCATATCTGTAACTAGAGATATTTTTAGAGGAATAGTCAAACGTCGTTTCCGCTAGATCTACATGTAGATCTGATCTCATTTTGCTGTGAGAGTGCTCAACGTTAAGGAGCATTGGTAATGCGGAATGTAGCGCGAAACTATAGAGTCGCGACAGGTATTACGTTTTTTTGTATTATTTCCTTTTGTTGAGCACACTATCGACAATGCTGATATTATAATCACAGCACAAAACAACAGAGTAAACTGTTCACCCACACACTTCTCCACACCAACCTCAACAGTATTGCGCATTTAAATCTAATGTTTAACTGTAAGAGCTGCACTAATTCGGCAATAATTTATCTGTATTACAAACAAACGAAACAACCAAAACAACAACACAACAACAACAACAACAACATTAACAACAACAACAACAACAACAACAACAACAATCAAACAAAGCGCCCCCCCCCCCCACAAACTCAATGAAAACAACAACCACAAAAAAGTAAGATAATTAGCCACTCCATAATAACAAAGTTTCTGTAAATTATTGTTTTCCTTATATATAGATTGAGGTTTTATGGAATTTTAAAAGGTTCAAAAAAAAAACAACAACAAAAAAACAACAACAAACAAACAACAAACCCACATGCCTTGGCGCCGCGTAATTATCTTAAAGTTTTTTTTAGTGCATGTTTGTTGTAAAAAGTCGTCTGGCAATCAGAGTTAGAGTTTCTTTTTTGCTATTTATTACTCGGAGTTCTGTGTTATAACCAACAGCTATTATGTTTTCTTAAGTGGCATTTAAATTTCTGAGATAAAATTTAATGCTACTCTCTAAGTTTGTGCCAATTATTCGGAGATAATAGGCCTGTGCTATTTTTGTCAACATGAGTATCCTTTTCCGCTTACACATTGTTCTTAGAACATGATTTTTATCGGTTTGCACTAGCATTCTTTTTGTCAGATCTCTATCTCCTAAAATGCGATATCGTGTTTATTTGTCTGAACATTTTCATGACTTCATCTGTCTTATGAGTTTGGGAAATTGATGCACCTCCTTACATTTCCAAGATTGAGTGTCCTCATCAAATACCTTCATGTGTAACTTGCAAAACTGTTTCGCATTGTAACTAGTCTTTATCATTATCTCAATATACATGGTTTTTTTTGTTTTAATTTTGACAGTGAACAGACATCAATTATCTTTTTACTCTTTATATGTCTAAATTATTGACAATTTCGTGTCATATTTTGGAATGTTGTTCTTAAAATGTAACTAATGGGGCATATTTATTTTTCTGACGCAACCATTCATTGGAGAACGAGAGAATGATTAGGCAAGTTTGTAAAAATTACAAATAACAGGTGAGTTATAAACATTAAGGAACAAAATGTGAAGGATCAGTTTTTTCCCTGGTGAATATGACTTATTTTGTCTAAATAAGATAAGCTACCAGGACTTAAAGATGCGTATAATCGTTATTTTATCATAAAGGGTGCTTTAATCTCAAGGCGGTATCTCTCTAGAGAGAGAGAGAGAGAGAGAGAGAGAGAGAGAGAGAGAGAGAGAGAGAGAGAGAGAGAGAGAGAGAGAGAGGGGGAGAGATACAGAGAGAGAGGGAGAGAGAGAGAGAGAGAGAAGGAGAGAGAGAGAGAGAGAGAGAGAGAGAGAGAGAGAGAGAGAGAGAGAGAGAGAGAAAGAAATTTTGTGAAACAGGATTGTTAAAAAACATTCCGATTTACAATCAAGTTAATTTTTTTGTTCTAACATGTTTGTTTGTTTGTTTGTTTGGTTTGTTGCTGTACGTCTAACGTCAACACTGTAGAGGCTATATTGTGGACGGACCTCAAGACTGACTCTGACAATTTTGTGCGCTGTCACACTCGAGAAGAGCGGAAAGACCTATAGCCCTGTCTCAGCCGGTCACAATAACTGAGACCGACTCAACCAGTAGGGGACGAAATCGACAAATAAATGCTTTACTGACCGTGGAATTCCTACCGCCGATCTTTCGATTTGAAGACCGACGCTCTACCACTTGATCCAGTTCGCCCCCACCCCTTCCCTAATATTGGTCACACACGGGATCGTGAGAAACAAAGCTCTTTATACCTAATAGGTAAATCGTACACAAGGTGGGCTACAGACAGTGCGAAGCTCACACTTTAGAAATAGGTGAGGGCGCGATTCGGGATGCTTGCACATGTACTCTGGAGGAAGAATATTTGCAGGTGCGATTGATGAAGCTTATGCACCCGATGTTGCGTGCATATTTAGAAAATATCTCAAGAAATATAATATATACGGTTTTGAGCGACATGACCTTTCTACGTGTTATTCAAACTCACGAGAGAACATACAAAATTCTTGCCTGATTATACTATCACAAACCAATGATAGCCATATCATTCATTTTGTAAGCTTTATGATGTCTCCATGACATTAAAAGATCTTCAGAGCCAAAATCATAAACTACATTGATTGTTTGAAATAAAATAATTTGCTTTGTTTGTAAAAAAATAATTGGATATTACGGTCAACGACCAGTGACTCGCATTTGTTTTGACATTTGTTTACTGATATATTTTAACACGCAGCAACTGCTGCATGCAGTCTGAGATCCAATCTCTCTTTGAGTATGGGAAATTGGTTTGAAATTGCAATATTATAACAACACAGGTAGCATGGATGTTAGAGACAGAATGATACTTCAATAGTATTTTTTTTCTATTTTGAACCTACTCGGCCAACAAAGCATCAATGTAAAGTGTACCAACTGTGTCTCTTGAAATGTATTGTCTGTCTACTTTCGGAAAATTTGGGGTTATGGTTATGTTATTCTTTTGACTCTCTAAAATATTGACGGACTCCTCATGCTCTCTATTCTCTGTCTTTTACACACTCATAGTCATAAACTCTATTACAGATTATAACAGATGTTGAGATGTGTTTTTTGTTTTGTTAGCCACCTATAAGGTTGCCTGTGGTTTCGGCCTCTTAGTTTTTATGTCTTACCAATCTCTCCATCTTAACCCGCCGCAGCTCAATCTAAATCGCTTCCTTCCTCTCCAATGATGGAATCTCAAAATAACTACCTCTACCACTATATGTACAGAAGACAAAGTGTTTTTCCAACAGAAGCGGGCCTTCCTGGATAGTAAAACTAGCACCACGCGTATGGCTAGTGTTGGGCCTGCTATCCTTACTAACCCATAGGCAGGAATATGAAAAGGAGGGGAGGCACCCACCATGTCCCAGCCATCTTGAAAACACTCATAACACTCAGTGTTTGGACGGGGAGGTAAGAAGTCTGGCCGGTCAATCATCACAAATATTTCTGTATACGTGTGATTTATGGCTAAAACATTCTCGGGATAGGTTTGGCTTTTGTTCCGGTTTCGCCTGGTTTGTTCTGATCATTAAAGGAGTATTTCTAGGTCGAGGCCTCTAGGGTTCAGCCTCAGAACATTGCTTAGTTTGACTCTAATGGTGGCCATTGGAATCTCAGGTTGAACATGTTGTTCTCTAGAGCGGTGTCTAATTTCAACAGTGGCAAGATCTATGTATGTGTCAATAAGTTACATTGGGAGAACATAAAAAATATGTTTCGTGCCTCATTTTCCGTCATCATTCTCTATACTACTTCGCACTAAATACCCCCCCCCCTCTCTACCTCCCTTCCTCTCTTTGTCACTGTCAAAGTTTTCTTCTGCCTTTTTCAGGGCCCGCTTTTTCCTTGTTTTAATGTCTGGAAGCCTCTGTGTAAATGCCTCCTTTTCATGTTTGCATTCTCCTCGACTGTATCTCTCTGTACCTCTGTTTAACTCTTCTTTTATTTCACCCGTTCACCCTCGACGGTTCACATTATTTTTCATATTGATATATTTACTTATAGTCGGGTCTAGAAAGTACATGTACTATACAATTTAAAACTGATAAGTTTCAGGTGAATATGGGGCATAAGAATGGGGATACTTTAGGAATCAGAGTAAATTTAAGGGCACTGAAGGGGTAGGATTTGAAAACTGAAAGGTGGAGGATTTTTCTCAAACAATCTACCCACCGTAATCAATATGTCCCGTTCTTGATATATAGCACCTTGACACTCGTACTTCAGATGATTAGATGTAGCAAATATTTTTTTGAAGACCATCGAATGATTCGTAACATCCTCTCATAATTTGCCATGCCTAAATCACAAAACGTATGCTATACATTTTGCTTTACATAGAAACAGAGAAGAAACAAAAAATATTACAAAATTAAATAAAATTTGAATCAACAGATAGTAGCAAAAACAAAAATACAAAAATTACAAATTTTGCGAGGATTCAACACGTACTCTTGATCGTACCTAACTATGAACATGATAATATAAAAAAGTCCCTAGTCACTGCTAATCATGTTGCACCAGTTTCACTCGATTGTACTTAACAATGAATATGATATGAAGGAGTCGCTAGTCAATGCTAAACATGTTGCACCATTTTCACGACGAACGATCTGTTATTCAAAGCGACCTTTTCTCGACCTTTGCCTCTGTGCGATCTCTATGCCAAGGGTGTACAACAGAATGTGGCGTTAATACCAGCGCTGGTGCCAGGTATGCCTCCTGATCTGGGGGGAAATGTCAGCAATGGCATCGATTCAAGACGTAGATAAACATTGTGGATAGATTAGTGTTGCACCTGGTGGAATGCAAAATATTAAAACTACATAGGAAATAGAGATAATGTGAATAATCATAAGAACAGCATCAACTCGAGTTTGATACAAAGGAAACAAAAAAAATGTTTTTATATTTATCACATGTTCGGTTATCTCTCCGTTCTAATTGCTCAATGATAACTATAAAAAATAATCTTTTTTTTCCATTTTGTGTAATACTTTAACAGTTATGAACCAGCCTTCCTAATCCTTAATGATAGAAAACATAGTTTCTTTTTTTTTTACAATAAAACTGTAGGTATATGACATTGTTAGATCAAGAAATATTTTTTTTGTGGTACAATAAAACTGTAGGTATATGACATTGTTAGATCAAGAAATATTTTTTTTGTGGTATCGTATTGTGCACATAAACATGAAACTAATCAAAGAAAGACCTTGGAGAGATGCTAGACATAAAGCAGCTGTGAGTGATAAAGTTACAGATTAAGAATGAAATAAATAGATAAGGAGACACGTTCTTTGGGCAGCTCACTAAACGGATATAGACAGATGGACACAATTAAGTACATGAACGTCTGAAAGAGATCGAGTGCTGCAGAAAGCTAGAGTTGGAGAGAGAGAGAGAGAGAGAGAAAGAGAGAGAGAGAGAGAGAGAGAGAGAGAGAGAGAGAGAGAGAGAGAGAGAGAGAGAGAGAGAGAGAGAGAGAGAGAGAGAGAAAGAAAGGGAAAGGGAGAGAGAAAGAGAGAGAGATACAGACAGACAGACAGACAGAGACAGAAAAAGGCAAAAATTCAAATCGACAGACATAAATATAATATAAAAACAGAGATATAAAAGATATGTTAAGAGAGTAGGACATAATGGTAGATGAAGAACAATGGAGAGAGAAGGGCACGTAATGAAAAGATTATTCAGTTGGAAGACATGCTCTGTCAATTTTAATAACGGTAAGATAAAAAAGAAAGAAAACAGAGAACGCTATGGCATCTACTCAAGGCGTAGAGACTGTCGAAGTAACGAAAAGATAAAACATCACTTAAAAAAACAACAACCCAAAAAAGCAACGACAAACAAATAAAAGGAAAAGACAACAGAATAAAGAAATAAAAGACAACAGATTAACTGGGCATGCATTCCACACGATATAAATACGTGTAATTAAGTTAGGACTTGACGGGCCAGCCAATTTCTCTGCAGTCCTATCCTTCTGTCCAGACCCCAAGGCTAAGATGTTCGACTGGCATCTGCAATGAGTTTTGATTAGGGGAAGTGTTTGAGTCAGTGCGTGCAGACCTAATAACCGAAATTCAATAAGGCAAAGAGTGTCAAGGAGGAAAGATGAGTAATGCACTTAGTATAAAATAAAATACATCTATGGCTGTAGGCAAGTTGTTTAGAGAGTGAGAGAGGGTGTAAAGGATATGTGTAGAAACTGTAGTTCGTTCTGTTGTGCACAGATCTTTGGTAATTGTCTCAGAAGAAAATAAGGCACTTGGTTTAATAAAAAATTACGTGTATGTAATAATTTTGATCAACATTTAAGATGACGTGTAACATGATGATTATTATATCTCTATAAAAAAATACTCATCACCGTTTCCAATCTGATTGTTTTGTTATTATTGTCTTCTATTTCAAGACACTGCTCTTTTTTGTCTGGAGAGAGATGGCTATTTGTTCGTCTGTTTATTTAGCGTTCATTTTCAATAGGCACAATTCTTTTTAATTTTTAGTTTGGCCTCCTCGATGTAAGAGGCACTCAGTTGTAGGGTTTCCAGGGTATCCCATAATTTCTGTTCAGGTGTTGTATCTGAAGGCCATATTTGCCTGAGCTGGGAATAGGAGTGGTCTGCCATGAGGCATGATCTGGAGTTTGAGGGATGTTTCCGCATTCACATAAAGAAGTGCTGCTGATTTTTCATGTATATGTGTGCATTTAGTTGTCCATGCCCTGTTCTAAGTAGAAAATCGTGGTTTGCTGTCATCGTGGGAGATAATGTATGTTGTCTTTTAAATGCATCGGGTTTGTTCTGGTTTTCCAGGAATTGTTTATGTTGTTATTAACAAGTGTTATAGTTTCTTGGCATGGTATTTTTTTCGATGGTTGAACTTTTGAAAAGCCTTCTTTTTGCACGCCTGTCAGCTGACTCATTTCCCGACAGGCCACAGTGAGCTGGAGAATCCACTGCAGGGCTACGGAATTTGTCCTTGCTAACGAGTCAAAGTTTTGTAGGATTGTTTCTGTCATGGTGCCCTTAGCTCCAGATTGAATTGACTGGAGGGCTGCACCGTAATCACTTAAGATAAGAATGTCTTTATTGATGGTGTTATTATTATCTAGAAGGAGGGTGTTTGCTTTCTGGATTGCATGAAGCTCTGTCTGGAAATTGGATGCCAGTATGTCTGCAGGAAAAAAAACTGTGTTTCGGATGATCCTGGATATACTCCAGTGTTTCCTATTTTAGTATAGAAAGAGAGAGTGTTGTACAAAATTGGATATTAGCAGTTTACAGTAAAAAGAATCACAAAAAACTACCATTTCTTCTCTCTTCATAAATGGAGGTTTTTTTTCATAATAAGACATCGGAGATCCGGCGACCACCAACGAGATTCCTCCCGCGTGTTTTGTGATGTTTTCTTTGTCAATGTGAACAATGATTATTGTGCTGTAGAGCGAAATGTTGTGTTGAGCACGCTCTGCATAGTATTCAATGTTGACTGAAGGATACAGTCGTACCCTGGTATACAACCTAACCTTACATCTTTTTTTGAGTGCTTTGTATAGACGGCGTACACCACATATCCTAAAATTTAGGAGCAGATTAAAAACATGATAGGGTCATCCAAAAAATATAAACGTTCAAGGCAAAACAATCGCTCCCTTTTCATGACAACTACCTTACAACGCGTTCACCATTGATTTTTTTCCGTAATCCGCACTAAAAAGTACGACGCGCATGAAAAAAAAATACACACACTATTCCTGTTCCATCAAATAATAATACTTAAATTTCCTGAAACTCGCCGCCATATTGCCCAGATTGTGCAGATTTTTCTGGAATGCAATGGATGCCCTTTATACACTTTGGGCTGGCTGTTTGTGCTTCTGAAAATTCCATACCCCGTGGTATACACTACGGAATCCTGGGGACACGACCACACAGTATATGACTGTTTAATAATAATGTTGCCAACTTGGAATAATTTATAAAACTTAACCAAGGCTATGTTATTCAACAGCGCCAGACAAATTTAAACATTTTTAATAAAACCATTACAGTTTAAAAGTTGGATATTCGTTTTCCTTCAAGAGGCATACAAATTTAGTCAATTACAAATACAATCTTATTGAAAAATCGCTCAAAAGACGTTCTAGTCTCGTCGTTCATGGTAACTCATACGATCGCTGTTCTTTAGAGTCTGAACATTAACTCACAACTTTTGTTCATTTATTATCATTTTTCTATATCCTTCTGTTGCATAATGTATTGATTTAAAGGGATTTCTATAGCATCTTGTAAGGACACTCTCCACCTCTTGGCGTGAACCAAAATGCCACCATATTTCTCATAAAATCAATTGTTTGTATCCGTGTTGTTTTATGTCTGACAGAGATTGGTGTACACGCTACTCTCCCAAAAATATTTTTGGTTAATAACCATGTTCTGTTGAACTTTTTGATTCCTTGAGTTTTATAGATCGAATTATTCAGCAATGTTTTAAAAACATAGTATGCCCTTTGAATCCATCGTCATACTTATTCATATAAGTTAAAGAAAGAAAAAAAACATCACACACAATTAATGTTACAAATGAATATTATGAGAACGAGGATAACCGTTTACAGTGCGATATATAAAGCTAATTTTGATTTACTAATTTGACAACTACACTGAAGTAAGCATGTTTCTGACTACGTCTTTCTTTAGAGAATCCATTTAACATCATTATAATGCTCTCTTTTTGCTATTTCTCTTACCCTCTCTCTCTACCTTCATCTCAGCCATTCTCTTTGTCACTCTGTCTCTGTCTCTGTCTGTCTGTCTGTCTGTCTGTATGTCTGTCTGTCTGTCTCTCGCTCTCTCTCTCTCTCTCACTTTCTCTGTTTGCATGAGATTTCGAAATATATCTCTACATGTAGATGTATCTTTTTACTACAAAGAAAGCAGAGTTGCGTGTGGTTGTGCGAGCACCTCTAGAACAGACTAAGTCTCAGACAATTCTATTAGAGGTGCGGACGGTAAAGTAATAAACCTCGCGTTTGGCGGGTAAGTGTCGCTGGTAGAACTGTTACACACATTCAAGTAGCAGCTCTCTGGAGTAAACTTAGAGCAGGACAGGCATTGACACTGGATAAGGAAAATGAGTTACGAGAGTGAGAGGGAGAGGAAGAGAGAGAGAGAGAGAGAGAGAGAGAGAGAGGGAGAGAGAAGGAGAGAGAGGGGGGAGAGAGAGGAAGAGATACCTAAGTCCAGCCAGGTGATAAAATGTGGCCACTTTGAGCTGACGCGCTGATCATTCCTAAGTACACGGAGATCCACAGTTTTTACTTGGCTCTGTTGGCACAATAAACTTTACACATCAAAGGCGGTTTGTGTTGATGCTCGGAGTATCATTATCTTTGTATAAGTTGCTGACAAGTTGATGTAAGCAATACACACACTCACACCGAGGGGGAGAGAGAGAGAGAGAGAGAGAGAGAGAGAG
>RQTK01000138.1:598647-619516 GCA_003991915.1 Elysia chlorotica
ATATTGAAAAGATGAGAAGGTGGGGAAGGAAGGGAAGGAGACGAAGAAAGATGAGAAGGTGGTGAAGGAAGGGAATGAGAAGAAGGAAGAGGGGAAGGAGGAAACAGAGAATGGAAATGAAAATATTAAAAAAAAATACCCAATAGTATGCTTCAGATAAGATAATATTGTCTTTGCATTGTTACATCAACATCGCAGGGACTCCGCCATTAAAACTTTACTTCAAACCGTGTTTTTATACAGTAAACAGACAGTTCTCGTTGATAGTTCTTTGGACAATTTTAAAAGTTAATTTAGGAGGCTTGAGAAGTTAAGCACGATTTAAACTATCAATTGATTCCTATTCACAATATTTTACTTTGATTATTTCTCATTTAATTCATACTGATCAACTTAACCATCAAAGGTTTGTACGAAACTGTTGTGTAAAAGTCCATAATAGTTAATACTTAGAATCTTTATTTAAAACTTTGATAATAAAATAAAAACGGTATGCATTTAAATGTACCTTCGACTTGGAGCACAAACGTCACTTTAAAATATATAAATTGTTATCATTTAGGCTTCAGATTATGAACTGGCATGTTTGTAACATTTCCTTTATACTTGAAATTTGTTTCTGTAACCAATTAATATCATCTATGTATGTTTTTTATGATTGTGGTTATAATAACAATGTATGTGTCGTTTAAAATCATGTCCTGGAGGTGTAGACAGAAGGGAGCCAACAGACCTACGCATTTGCTATCACCAGTTGAAATCGATCATGATTATTCGTCCTAGAGGATGATTGAAACATACATATATATGTTGCGCTAATGAAATTACGATCACCCTCTGTCTACGACACTGGGTATACTTGTCGTAAAGCAACCCTGGTTGGTCTACGTTGAGGACACACGTTCTTGTTTTTGCTCCATTTCTGAGATTGGTCTATAGTAATAAGGTAACCAGATATCATGTTCATAGGCCATAATTATACTGATGGCGAAAAAGAGATTGACATGGAACCCACAAGGGATTAGGCCTGACTACCTTGAAAGAAACATGGTAAAAGAAACATGGTAAAAGAAACATGGTAAAAGAAACGTGGGGAAAAGAAACATAGGGAAAAGAAACGCATGGAAATATCAGGGGCAGAAAGTGTAATGTATAGCAAGCTTAGTGCGACATGCCAGACTATTTGCGTTGGTTGTGTTTCTCAACGAGAATGTACAAAGTACAAAAAATTGCAATAAGCAGAGTAAAAAGAAATGCTAAAAATCGCAACAACAAAAACAACAACAACAACAACAACAACACCACCACCAACAACAACAGCAACAACAACAACAACAACAACAACAACAACAACAATACAAAAACACCACATGTTAGAAATAAAAAACAGAAACAGAAAAAAACTCTATAACAAAAACGCTAGAATAAGATGAGATAAGATCACCCCCTAATATCCCGTAGGGAATTTTGCCTTGGTCATACATACAGACCAAGGGGCACGGTAGTTCTGTAGGTTGGTTGAGAAAGCGGATACATTGGTAGATAAGTAATGAACTTTAATGATACCCTACTTTAGTATATTATCAATTTATCTATGGTGTGATATAGCACATGACATGCCTCATTGTTTAGCCTCCATAAAAAAAAGAAAATTTATATTATAAAAGAAAAGGTTACGTTGTTTTAGAGTCTGCAATTAATTATTCTCTTTCAAACTACGCTGTGTTTTTTTTTAACATGCCCAGCATTTTCTTTTACACTGATAATAAATCTAACTCAAGATATAGGTGGGATTTTTTGTAGTACTGTCTTACAAAATAGATTAATCTTAGCACATTGAAATCATGATGATGATGATGATGATGATGATGATGATGATGATGATGATGATGATGATGATGATGATGATGATGATGATGATGATGATGATGATGATGATGATGATGATGATGATGATGATGATGATGATGATGATGATGATGATGATGATGATGATGATGAACATTATTCGGTGCGTATATAAGGTCTCAGCAGTCAGCACTTGAAATCCATGATAAGAAGGGCTGCTGCGTGTTACTTTCTCAAGAATATAAAGAAACGTGTGAATGAATATCATAATATAAATAGATAATAACATCACTGTACAATCTGTTCTTGTATCTGAAATCCAGGTTTAGAATGTAAAATGTGGAGTGTTGCAAGCTTTGACGCAATCAAGTGATATAATGATTCATATGTTACAACCACTTGCATCATCATTTCCTGGATCGATGATTTTCATCAACAACGAGGGATCCCTGTTTTTATTAGATTATAAAGGTATAACTGAGGTATAATTACAATCGTCTCTCTTATTCCTTTCATATGCCATTACAATGTCTGATTTAAGGCGGGGCCCGCGGGGCCCAGGTCCTAACGCTTTGTAAAATAAAACATGCCAGAGCAATCATAAAGGGGCGAGTAACCCCCCCAACCTGAGTTAGGCCCAGGGCTCCCGGCAACTTAAATCCGGCACTGCGTCATAGAATCTTTTAAAAAATCCTTGTGTCATAGTGCTGAACTTATTAAAGATTCAAAAACATCCCGATTTTCATTACAATCTTTAAAAAAGGTTCTCCTTCCGTTCGATGACGTAAAGAATGATATGCCAAAGCAACGCGTCTCCCGTCTTAATTTGAAACAATGGAAGATCTGGACGTGCCGCCTCAACTTCCGGGAGATTATGTTCCTGATTTTGTTTTCAGTTGTTTCAGATTGCGCGGGGGAGGCCCAAGGTGATCAATTGGACAGATCGGATGTGACGCTGATCGGGGAAATCGTATCATGTACCGCTGTTGTTTACAATATCAGTCGCAAATTGAACCTTATATCAGCGCCGTTGTTATAGAAGATGTAGTTAGCGGTAATTAGAAGCTTTTCGGATATCTAAACGTAAGAAGAACGTACACCTGGGTAATGAAAATAGCTTTCAATCAATATAATATGAGATGATCGTCTAGACGTATCAAACTCCTTTGGCCAACATTGTTGTTTTTAGTTAACGGTACACAGAAAAGAATATTCCAGGTATAATGAAAGTAGCGTTTAAATCAATAATACTGTATGAGATGATCGTCTAGACGTACATTATGAAATAAAAAAAATTCACTTATAGCCACAATGTTTTTTTTTTAAAGATTTTGTTAAAGAAGCATTTTATCCTAAATATAATCTACGTTATGCCGGAACTGAGTCCTATTCATATTGTGGGGAAAAATGATGTGACGGAGTTATTCTTTGTTGTTTTCAACCATTGGATATAATCAATTTATTTTCAAAACAGTAAGTTAAATGTTTTTATGATGGTCATATTACCTAGGTTTTTTAATCCTACACATGATTGTGGTTAGACGGACACCCTCTCCACCTTTACGCAGAATTGTTTTTCGTTTGAGTTTCTGCTTTTCTAAATATTATCTTTAGCAGATGTTGTTCCTCATGCATGTAGGTGGTGAGCACTTCTTTTCGTTTTGATGAACCTGCTGTTTTGTCAACATAAATAACTTTTCAACCCGCGCAGAAAGCTTTTTTTGAGGATGGTGAATAGGTACACATGTGTATAAATCTATGTTGCAGTATTCTAGTCTTCTATGCTTATCCAGTTTTAAACCAGACTTGCGTTGATTTAACCTTGTAATAAAGTCGGTTTCTGTCATTCTGATTATATGTATCAATTTTTGTTGTTGTCATTTTTCTGCACGGTAGTTTGATGTACAATAGTTTATGTTGCAGCTTCTTAGTTTCTATTATAATTATGAAGTGTTTCTAGCAAGTGTTTTTCTTCTTTTAAAATATATATATAAAATACTTTTTGCTCTTTTAAAAGTTGTTTTTGTCACAAATAAGTACACGAAATATTGTGTAAGAATTCGTTTGAGTCGTGCACTGATGAGAATGATTCAAAGGCAGTTTTCATAAAAAGATACTGCGGATAACTTTGCAGCATTTCCCTCTACTTTTAAGGAGAGTTAATTGGGTTAATTATGAAAAAAAAGATGGCATATTTCAACCTCACCCCGTAGTGTAGAGAGATTGTTAGATAGATAGATAGATAGATAGAGAGAGAGAGAGAGAGAGAGAGAGAGACAGAGAGAGAGAGAGGGAGAGAGAGTAGGGTGGTGGGGTGGAAGGAGGGATAGGGAGAGCGAGATGGAAGGGGGAAAGAGAAAAAATAAAAGACGAGACAGAAAGAAAGAAGATGGGAACGAAAATGTCCATAGTGTAGAAAATGGTCTAAGCATTGACCCATAAATAAAATATTACCTGGTCGTTAGCTTTTCCTTAAATTTTTTAACCTTTCGCGCTCTCACCATAAAATGTATTTAGGAACCTATTTTGGGTGCTCACTTGGGAGTGTAGGGCCTATTCTGCAAGCTCTTACTAAACGTACTTTCGGTGGCGCATTAGCTTAAGACCGTAACTTATTGTGCCTCTTAGGGAAGCTTAAGGATGTTAGTCTGTTGAGGACTTAGCACGTTTTTTTACTTATTACCTTGTTGTTCTCTTCTTACCTTTTGTGCCGCCAGAAGAAAAAAAACAACAATGACCTTCGTTATCAAGTAGTGGCTTTGGTCTGGTTTGGAGACAGGTCATAGAAATTTGTGGGCTGCGGATATTATATTAGGAGATTCCTACTTATTATTAGTTAAAAGTTAAGTTAAACCAACAGTGTATAGATTTAGAATCCTTACATTGAAATAATAACTGGACATCATTGGTTTTCACTGGAATGCGATCCTCATTAAGATTAAATGCTATTAGTTATAAGTATTGCTCATCTCAGACACTGACACAACTGTAAATAATATGATCAATCCTCATGGCACATTATAAAGCCAATTATGTACCTCCAGAAAATAAAATTGTTATCGCTGCCAATGTGCTCTCATCAAGAGTAACGAAGAGTACTTGGAATACATGCACTGTATTTTAAGTTTTGATGAAAGATTAATTATCAGACAAGAGGAATGCGAAATTAATGATAAATGGTGCGGCATATTCTAGTGTTAAAAAGAGAACAGGAAGTGCGCAAAATAAAAAATAAAATACATTTAGAACTACAGCAATTCTGGCACTATGACGCTTATGGTTGTTGGACATATGCCATGTCTTCTAATAAGTGGAAAACATTTTTGCAAAATATAATTACAAATAGGTGTTATCTGCCTGAATATAGAGCACGCAAAAATGATAACCAAATAACATGTTTGATAAAACATGCCAATAATGTCATTTGCGTCTCTTACAAGATTGATAATACAAAGCTTAGGGTTCAGCGCACTTAAAAAGTTAGGATGCCCTTTAAAGAGTTAGACTCTCTATAGCATTTGTGAGTTATAAAATCACATTTGTTATCAATCTCAAAGTTCCTAACAGGTATATACTTATTTAAAGATTTGAAACCTGTAAACCACACCTGCGGGGAGTCAGGCGTTGCTCACTTAACGAGGGTTGAAATTTATGGCTTAGAAAAAAGATTTTCTTCAAGCGAAAGATTATTAGTTCTTATCTACACCCATTTTGGATAAAACATCAGATATGTTATTAAACACACTTGGGTTCTTGTCATAAACCACAAATAGCTTTTTAGAATATGTAAGATTTTAGATTAAATCATGAGTATAATGAACACTGGATGAGAAGACCTACAATACCGCCTATCGCAACAGGAAATCAACATTTAGTTTTAACGGTGTTAGAATCTTCACTTTAAAATATTCTTTCATCAGAAATGTTCAATTAACACATTTTCGAACTTAATAAATTTCTACTAAACTTTGTAAAATATTTTTGAAAGAACACCTTTATATAAAAAAAATAGTGTAAACGAATACAAAAACATTACTCAATTCAAAATCAAAACATAAGTATAACTCATTGTCAAATGTTAGCCTTTCTTAATAATTAATGGCTATATTCTCCAGAAGCTATCATATTTTACCGGGCTTTCTACATGTTTCTACTCAACTCTACGCACCTGAAACAGCTGCGGTGAATATCCATAGAAAAATAAGAAAAGAGAAGACTTTCTTTGACTTCTTTTTATGGTAACTTATGCACAAGACAGTGCTAATCATTCTATGATACGACACAATACTTGTTTATTACCTTTGGCTCTATTTTCGGATAAAGCATGACATAATTATAAAATACTATTAATAGGTACGCCATGCCTGAAAAATGCCTAACCGTCTGCTGAGTGCATGACTCTACATCCTCATCTTGAATATGAAAAGCGTGTGCTCTTTTCTACAAATGTTTTTTTTCCTCTCAGTTTATTCATCTGTTTCTTGTCTATACGCGCGTGATGTGATTTCTCTCTCTCTCTCTCTCTCTCTCTCTCTCTCTCTCTCTCTCTCTCTCTCTCTCTCTCTCTCTCTCTTTCTCTCTCTGTCTCTGTTTCTATCTCTCTTAAACACATACGCACTCTTGCGCTATCTATCTCATCCCCCTCCCATTCCCTTCTCTGAATGTTTTTACGCTTCGACTTGGTATGATTTTTTCTATATTAATTCTAAACAATATCATTTTGGTCTCTTTAATTTTGACTATTGATTTTTCTTTATCACCGAATTGTCTTTAAATCCAGCCTCTGTTTTAAATCTCTCATTATATTCGTATCTTTGCAAGGAGACTCCATTCTCTTATTATAATTATGTTTTTTCCCCAAATTCCCAACTAGCTGCCCGCCACACGGTCGATGAAATGGATACTAAATAATCAGAGATTATTCATTTGTCAATACTTTGCCAGATCCGACAACTGTCTTTCCCATCTGCTCGATGGGATTATTTTCTCTCGTATCCGTTCGCCCTTTCTAGCGCACTTGGACAACCAACAACCAAAATAGTTTGCAGTTAGTTCGTTAGGTATCTATAACAATTTGTGTACACGGATGGCATGAACCCTTGCCAAGATTATTTCATCTGACAAAAACAACAAACCCTTTTCGTATGCTAAAAAATGATAATGTAATGATGAAAAGAAAAGAAAGAAAACAAAACAAAACACACACAAAACGCACAAAGTCCTCAATTATCTTCTATACAATTTCTCACTTCGAAAAGCAAAACTGTTTGAACGTCCAGGTAAAGATTCATTTTCATTAATGCCATAAAGGTCAAAGGATTTTATGTGTACCCTTCTAGAAAGGTCGTTTTTATTTCATCATCATTATGTTCCTTTTCTAGAGATGCCCTTTTTTCTAAACATTCATCATATAGAAATAGATGAAAATATTCGTAATCTCAAATCGTTAATTTGACATTAACTTGGGCATATACCACTTTCTTTGCCAGAAACTAAAAATAAACACGATAACAAGTCTTATTCTATATTGTTTTAGTTGTTCATACTATTTATGATGTATTATATAAAGTTTATCTAATTTCTAAGATCGTCCAGACATTAAACTTTCACACTTTTTATTATGCGGTTATTGGAGCTTCAGGTCTGTGCGAAAAGAAAGAACATAACAGCCGACAGTGTCTCTTTAAAAAAAAGAAATATGTATCTCTTCCACGTTCAAGTTCAGAATAGTTTTGCCCTCTATGTCGGTGAAAACAGGCAGTTTTAAATAGACTTTCCTGAAAGAGTAATTGAATACACACAAGAGATAGCATTTTAGATTTTCACATTACAAACAAAAACAATAATTGTATTGCACATATTTAAGATACAAACTATAATGTTTTTTTTTCTTCTTTTTATACAAAGATAATTAATTATCTAGCGTCTAATATTCGGACAAAAGTGTAGCCATTTCTTTTCGTAATAAAGGTAATTCTAAACTGACATCGACACCACTAAAATATTTCGATAGCCTAACAGAAGCGGGGTGCCTTTGTGATGATGTGTAAATAATATTTCTAATTAATCAATTGTAATTGTTCCACTCCAAAAAGCGCAGTACACGGTAGTTCCAATTCAACGAGATATATAGGCACTATTCATTTTGAAGTTAGCAGATACAATGCACAGGCAGTCAGGTTGATAACGCTCGAGCTGTATTGGTTGGTTAGCAAACGTCAGCAATCAGGCTATATCGCGGACAGAGCCCAAGACTAACATCTGACAGGTTAACGTGCTCCCAGGACTGTACTTAGTAGGTCACATTATATTGACATGGACCTAGCCAGAAGGGCACATACTCCTACAAAAAATTGTGCCAAGTCGTACGATCGAATTGCTCTTGGGAGAGATATACAGACACATTTTAATTAGGGCAAATAAATACCATGTATAGAACGTGTCAAGCAAGATTGAAAATTAATTAAAATTATGTACACCACCCCCCATCCTGCTGCCCCGACAGACTAAGTTATTTCAAATATTTTGAGATTATTCTCAGTTGATCGCCCATATCACATTATTAAACAAGGCAATTTTAAACAAAATATTTTGCTGACTAAGAGAATTAAAAGAAATAGGTTAACAATGCCGTTTTTTTTAAAGTTGCAAAGATAATAGGATTGGCCAAACCTAGGCAAAAGTTCTCTTTAATGATAAGGCTCCTTACCGCAACAGTATCGTGGCATATCTTTTAAAATAATCATTTTTATCAAATTATATTATACAACATACTTGATTTCTATTTAATATTTCAAAGCGGAGACCTGCACTGACAACTAGATCTATGTATAGATTTTTCGAGTATCAGAAACCCTACCAAAGGCTACTTTCCACCAAGACTTAGCACCCAGCAGTTAGAGAGTCAAATATAAAACGTTTGTTTACAGAATATCTAGTCTAAAGAATGAAACAAAAATGTAGTCTAGTACTTAAATTACGTGAAGAACTAAATCTACTATGTTCTGAGACAGGACATCGAAAGTCGGGCAAGGAAAATAAAGTAACGTGGTGTCAGCAGCACTCGTGTGTCACTCAGGGGTCAACCATGGATACAGTAACGACCGAGTGGGTCTTTTAAATAAGTTAGGGACAAAAGACAACGTAAGTCCGCCTGACAAAATAATCCCCTGTCAATGTCCACTGGCAGCTACTGTTTGGTGACATTGGTAAAAGACCTGTTTTATCTAGATGAAGATCTCCAGGTAGGTTGAGAGTGTTAAAGAGGTGTTTACAGTATATACGCAGCTAGCCCTAAGCATAGCGATAGCTGGGTCTCGACCTATAGTAGAAATTCCTGCATAGAGATAAAAAAAAGAAGGAAAAAAGAGAAAAACAAGGAACGCAGAAAATAGCAAATCAGTTGTCCCTGTGACTCGATATGCAAAATCTTCAAGGAAGGAAAACCTAGGTGTAAATTCCAAGGGGGTTGTGATTTATTATCAAGACGGGCGCATCGATTGATCCCCCAACTGAAGAGGGTTCGACACTGATCTATTTATTGCCTGTGTGTTTTTTGGCTTGAGAGAGGCAGCGATAAGAACTAGACCTAAAATAGAACAGCAGGCTAACGGTTAACTTAAACAGTAACAGAAAGAAGATCTGGATTAGTGGATTCACGAGCGACGTTCTTTATTAATAGCAATGCAACCATATCTTGGTACAAAAATGATACATAGGTAATAGAAAAAATTACAATATTACAGACTGAAATATGCATGTCTGTTAAATATACTATTCTTTTAATCTGAATGACTACCAATCATGAGACCTTCATTTTGTGCTGTTTTAAAATGTTAGCAATAATTCCTTTCTCTAAGAAATGAATTTATTGCACATAAAGGAATGTCGATTGCGTTCTACTTCAGCAAGATAAGAGCGTACTTTATTTGTGTACTACCTTTTGTCAGATATGTGAATTGTAACTACAAGGAAATGGGACGAATTAAAAGATATAAGATTATTGGTTCATCGCGAACCTAGGAGAACACGGTAACCCGCATAACTGCTTTATGATTTAAACAATGACCTCTAGAACGAGAACGATTTTACCATTATGAAAAAAATGAAATCGGAATCGAAATAGGGAAATTAAGAAATTGTTTCAAAAAAAAACTCATAGAAAATAATTTTAAATAATAAGTATACATTGAGAATTTTGTTTTTAATAAAAATTATAATCCGCCTGAATAAAAAATAATATATTATAAGTTCTTGATCTTGGACCAAAGGAGGATTTTGCGAAATGGGCTTCTTACTCGATTGAATGGGAGATAAACTAATCTCAGCGCCTGGAGTCACGAGTCTATTGGTGGTTGTGAAGCTTGCACAACCAGGGAGACCCAATGAACATGGTCAGAATCAAATCTACCATGCAGATTTAGTTTGTGTGGTCTTCCTCTATATCTCTTACTTTGACACTTGCCTTCTATAACTACAAAATATCGTGAGCCTTCAAGTGTTTAAGTCCACTTTATGCTGACTTCCAGCACTTAACTTTGATGTATTCGATTTTCATATGATCGAAACCAGGTCGATTAGGACTTGACTTATTCCACTGTCTTTCTCTTTATCTCTGTAATTGTCACCTGATCTTCTTCAACTGTGCAATATAATGACTTAACCTGACTCAAATCCCACTTAAACCGTCTTACACCTGGTATTTGTGATGTGATAGCTCTTCATGATGCCCTTTTACAGCAGTAATTTTCAAGAGGAATAACGCTAGGCCTAAAACTTCTCCTTAGTGTTCTTATCACTGACTGTTGCCGCTACAGGACATGTTAATTCTGTTACCGCCGACCAACAGGTTGCGGAGGTGTCATACGTTCCCAAGACACATGGAGAAAAACAGTTTTGTTCTCGTTCGATTCCTAAACTATATTACTTTCTCGGGGAAGTTTTCAAATACCGCTAGCGGCTCTATAAACAACTTTTGTATGTGTTATATTTCACATCTGATGTTTATGACTGTTTCATCAAGTTGAAGAGTCGTGGATCAGAACAACGATTCGGCTCCTGTAATAACTGATTCAGATGGTCTTCTAATATTATACAAATAAATAATAATAAAGGCATGCGCATAAAAAATGTCAAAAGCTATTCCCCCCATATAGGCAGTTTTTTATACTTCTTTATTATAGCCTTTATCCAATGATGTGTATTATCACACAATCTCAAATAAAATTTAATCGCGCAACACGTTAAATCTCGGTGATACCAATTAATTGATATCAATTTGTTTCAGCTACAGGTTGAATGGCTTATATGGAACAATACATTGAGACTTAAAAAAAAAAGAACAAAAGCACCTTTTTGAAAATGTCTTCTCGAATGTTAGATCTAGATGGGGAAATGCTGATTGCAGTGCTCGGCATCATTTAAGCATAATGTCGAGCTCACTCCAATTCGGTAAGCGAGCGGAGAGCTAGACAAACACTGTAATGCAGATTCTTTTGAAGGGTCGTATCGTCTCGTGTTTCTAAATTTGTCGATAAAGTGACTGAGTACATTTTCGTAAAAAACGTAGGCTTGACAATGCTTTGTGTTCGTTATAGAGTTAGCGTCTCCTAAGTTCTCCTGGAGGGTCCTATACGGCGACGGGCTTCAAGGTTGACGTCTGACAAATTTATGTGCTTCCACACTAGAGGCAGGGCGGGGATACCATGGCTCCTATTTCAGCCGGTCATATTATACTGACACCCACCAAACCAGTTACAGGGGACGAACATCGGAGAAATAAACCTGCCAGTCGTGGAATTAGATCCGCGGACCTCCTGATCCGGAGACCAATGTTCTACCACTTGAGCCAGTTCACCGGCCAAAACAATGTCTCAATATCTGCCCCGGTTATTAAGTTTGCATAGATTAAGAACGAGCCGTCAAATGTCTATAAATGTAATCCATTCATTGTATTCATAAGGAGACGGAATTCTCATATATCTACTAAGTATTAGATTTAATCCTAGAAGTGACTGGACAAATATAGTTTGCAACTTTAAACTTTAAAACCATGAACCATGAGCTATTTCTGGACTGTCTGTCTGTCTGTCTGTCTGTCTGTCTGTCTGTCTGTCTGTCTGTCTGTCTGTCTGTCTGTCTGTCTGTCTGTCTGTCTGTCTGTCTGTCTGTCTGTCTGTTTGTTTTTTCTGTCTGTCTCTCTCTCTCTCTCTCTCTCTCTCTCTCTCTCTCTCTCTCTCTCTCTCTCTTTCCCTATACATATATCTCATTTAACTCATTTATCGAATAACCAGGACTTAAACAACTGTATAATTTTAAGTGCTTCTGAATTATTTTTTTACTTCTGTAGGAGAAGATAAAGTATACCACATTGATATCGGCTCATATTACGCTAATAAAACTTAAAGATAAAACACACACGCACACACACACACATTGACTCGTAATATATCGCTATATTTTTGTATACTGTATCGTTAGCAACTGTAACTTTTTCATTTTACTAAGGAGTATGGCTAATATTGTTTTTAAGACCCACACGATCTTTCAGTGTCAACAGAAAGACTTTTTCTGATTAGCAAATTTCTTAAAGATTATGAAGTCCGACGCGGACGCACTATACGTCTTTTATCACGTTTTTTTTCAAACTAACTTAGCTTTGCTAAGGTTCATTGTTTGATATAAAAATAGCGCTATGCTTCATTCGTTTTTAATACCTGAATTTAGAAATATAGAAAAGGACAAATAAAAGAGCACGTTTCCACTGCATACACTCATTGTGAGACACATAAAGTATTACGCAAATCTCGTATTTAGGTTATAAAAACCTTAGGTCAATACCTACACATCGTTTGTCTCACTAAAGTTAAGACACATTGTTATTTTCTTTTAAATAAAAGCGCCGGTCTTAGATTTTTAACAACATAGTTTCTTGTACAGTGAAAGTACAAGTTTTAAAATGACAAAAGGCCTATTGGCTGATTGTTTCCAACTTCTTCGTTAAAAATCAAATTTGTTTTGTCAACATAATCAATGTTAATAATCCCCGAAATTATCAGCATAGATTTGGAAAATGTTAAAAATTTTGACAACGAAATTATTAAATCTTATGAAAAAAGTTAATCTGAAACAGATAACAATCAATATGAAATCAATATTGAATGAACTTTATATTGGCTTTTCACTACCATAGAATCATGAGTGGTTAAGACATGGAGATAGGCCCAATTTGATTTGTGAATATAAAAACCCACCAAAACAGATAGATATGTATATGTATTGCGTTGGTTTTAACTTCCAACAGCAGCACTATATAGGCTATATTGTGGACGGGCCCCAAGACGGACGTCTGACAATTTTATGTGCTGCCACACACGAGACAGGGCGGGGATACCATGACTCCTCCGACGCAACCAGTAGGGGAAAAACGCTGGCGCAGATTCCATAATTTATGTTGTTGATTTCGCCACCGGCTATAATATCACAAGGTCTTTAGTTTATCTCTGGGACAGATTCGCCCTTACAGACAGGCAAATCAATACAAGAGCTTCTGGGACCTAGATCTCTCTTTGCACGATACAGCTGGATTCACTCTAGAGAGAGAGAGAGAGAGAGAGCTAGAGAGAGCAAGAGAGACAGACAGACAGAGTGACAAAGAGAGACTGAGGCAGAGAAAGACAAAGACAAAAGCAAGATGTCATAGCAAGACTTAGGCCAAAAGCAGGATATTTCTGGTGCCTGGGGTGGGGCTGTGGCTGGACTGGGGGTTCTTTATAAAACCCTCTTAGACCGAGGCTAAAAAAAAGTACAAGCGGGTTTCATACGGACGCTTCACCCCAGCCACCAGCGTCAGTCTCGCTCTAGTCTTAGGGCCCCAATAGAGAGCCACCGAACATATTTCGGCGTGCAGGTGACATTTCTTCTGCCCCCTCCCATGGCTGTACACAAACCGCGCTTTTTTTGTAGTGTTTGGTCGCCAATAAAGCAAAAAAACAACAACAACAACAACACAACAACAACTCCAACAAACAACAACACCAAAAAGAAACAACAAAAACACAACAACAAACAAATACAAAAAAAATAAAAACCCACTGATTCTGTGCAAACTCATGCACACATTCATACACCGTGACAGGGAAACAGGACACTCTTCAATTTACACAGACCCACCAAGAAAAGAACAAAAAAAATATGCTTTTTAAAAAAAATTTTCACAACAGGAAATTCTGCTCAAATCAGATGTTTCTTCTACGATGCTTCTTCGATGAGAAAATGGTCAATGAAAACAATTATGACCAGTCCAGACATAATGAGTTCACCCACTCAGCGACGTGCCTACCGTAATCGGCGAGTAGGAGAGACTAGGCCGTCTACCTGAATGTTTGCAAGTATTACTGAGACCGATTCCTCTATGGACAGATAGGGTTCTAGAGAGTCTGAAACTAAAACGTACACTGAAAGCATTCGAAATTGCAAAATCCGTAAAACAAAATAAGGCAGAAAATCGTTACCACGATCTCAAACAAGGCATGCGTTTATTTTAATCGTTAACACCATCATAGATTTTCTACTATTTAGAGTTGAAACTCAATCTGGCATATACGGAGTGATTTCTCTACATCAAGCAGGCAAATCTTGTAGACTTATTTCCCCTTCCTTTTAATTTAAATAATATAAGTAAAAAATGAATCCTATAACCAGTTCGTGAAAAACAAACAAACAACGACCTATAAATCAATTTGGTGCAATAACAAAATGACTTATTTTGTAATTGAGATAATTTTCACACTTGGTGCCATAAGTACAACTTTGCACTAATTTACGACTCGTTGTAAATCTTCTTATTCTACTGCGAGGTTGTACTTACGACCGGTATAACATAATTATATTGAAGATTTGTAAATATTTTTTTTATAGATTTGAACAATGTTTTCCTGCACTTTTCATTACCTTTACATAAAATTTAACTGATGTAAATTCCTTGATAGTAAATCAGCTAATCAAAAATTAAGAATCTTTGGTAAACAGGAAAAGGTGCAATATCCCCCCCCCCTCCTAATAATAAAAAAGCACTAACAAGACAACAACAAACAACAACAGAAACAAAAACAAAGAAACAGAAGAAGAAAAAAAAACAACGAAACATAAAAGAAGTACAGCAACAATTTAAAAATTTAAAAAAATAAATACCCCCCCCCCACCACTTATCCGTAAACTTTTATATGAACTCCTCAAATCTTTCATAACGAAGCATCCCAATTTGAATTTCAGAGCACAAGTTTCTATGGTCCAAGCCCTTTGTTTGTTAGACACACACAAACGTAAAACAAAACAAACACCTTTTAGGTGCGGTCCCTTGAAACACTGGCCAAGCAAACATCAGGATCATCGTCAGTTTAGCATACAATTTGAAAGCGATGATGACTGAATATTGTGTAAAATATCACCTCAGGTTAGAATTCTACATCAAGTGCCAACCCTGAGTATGAAAATGTAAGCCATATCCACATTACTCCACATTATTTTACTACGATAAGAGGTAGCTTTTATCGTTTTCGTTAGTTCGTTAACTGTAAACAAAAAGTTACCATGTGACGTGTGTGCATAATCATGCAACCCACTTTTTTGTGGCAACTCAACGTCTGAAAACAATAAAGATCACATCTTATCAAATCAGGTAAAACTCGAATCGGTGCAGAAATGATAGCTATCCATGTGATAGTTTAATTTGGTCTATGCCTTAGACCTAGGGGTGATCTGATAAAACAATATACAATTATTATAAGTTGGTTAATGTTTTATTATAAATATCCTTTATACTACAATAGATACTGATTGTAGAAAACGGCTTTCACTTTTTATTACTAGATTAGAGAAAATGTAAATGAATAGAAGGTTTGCCTACGTTAATCAAACACTGGGCTTTGAACATTTCCATTACATGAGGCGCGCTGTTCATTTTTTTGCACAAAATTCAAAATGTGATTTTCAAAATGAAATAATGGAATCGCTACTTGCAAAACCCCATAGTGTCAAATTGATAAAGGAAAATTAGGTGAAATAATTGCAAGCTCTAAACAGGTGAATACTAGGGGATACATATTTGGTGCCTTTGATAGGGAGTAAATATGACACCAAATAAAGTGTTTCACTAACTTACCATTCTGACATCCAATAATTATTATGAACAGAATTGGACCAGAGACTATTAAATAGTGAGAGGTTTCACGGGGAGGTTTTTGCGTCTGTGGGCTAGGAAAATTAGGGCGGTTGCTCCTCCTTGAAACTTCAGTAAAAACTTATTCAGAAGATTAATACAATAAAAGTGAATTCGCGTCACATTTCAATAGAACTGTGAGTTCTGTTTGTGAAAGGTCTCACTAAATCGAAAGTCTCTGATTGCGCAAAGCTATTAATTGCTTCAATAACCCTTGGCTCAAGATTGCCTCTAAAGGACAAAAGCAAAGCAACAACCCCCCCCCCCCCCACCCCAACAAAATGATTATCTATTTTAAACTGTTCATTATTTTAGTTTTAATGAACAAAGTGTAAAGCCTTTCTCACATAGTTACATGCTTAAAGTACATTAGAAATATTTACCCAAGAGACCTATTATCAATCAACGCATTTTTCTGGACCCGTGAGGAGGTGGCTATTAAAATGTCTGATTGGCTGTTCTTACGCATTGATCAAACCTTTCACTACAAGAGTAGTGTACTCAGGTGACACGTTACTGAAAATAACGAGGCAAAGTCAGTCAAACTCTAACAAATTAAATCAACATAGCGCTTGGTTTAGTCTGTATCCAAAACCTGGTTGCTAAGAAATAAAGGGATACTATTTTCCGCTTTTTCTTTTTCAATTAGCTTGTGCGTATACTTTTTTTTGAAAACTGAGTGATTGATGCTTAAGTTTTAGATATTGTAGAATGAAATTATGTTACAATATACTACGAGACACACCAGGTTTAAAATCCAATTCTAAAATTCTTTTTTACACATTTGCAATCTTTTTGCTACTATACTCTCTGTGTTTTTGCGTTTAAAGATCATTAATGAAATTCTAGATATACATAAAAGTTAACTTAAAAACATATTGGGGAAATAATTGAAGACAACTATTTTAACCTCAATCTGACAACAACAAACTTAAAATAAGTACAATTTTGGTCAATTTCAACAGATATTAAAGGCCCACAGCTTACGCAAATACAATTAATATATTTTCTTTCTAATTTTACAATGAATCATTTATTTAACAATAGGGATGGTGAGTAGGTTGAGGTATTATAACTATACTAATGAATCTCGGATCATTAATGTAACAGTGAAATAAATAAATAAATAACATAAACAAAACAAAAAAGAAACCAAGGTTAAAATTGTTTCTGTAAGACCGCTCTGAACTGTGCAACCGTTTTGGAAGACAAAGGCTATTCCTCAAAACATAATTATTTCCATAAGGATCACACCTCTATGTAACTAGTAACTTTTTTTAAAGAAGTTTCTGAACCAGGTTTTACAAAACCTCAGCCTCTCGGTAGAATCCTCTCTAAGACGCGTGCCTAAAGAGGGATTAATATCAAACAATTCACGCCTAAAGAGGGATTAATATCAAACAATTCACGCCTAAAGAGGGATTAATATTGAACAATTCACGCCTAAAGAGGGATTAGTATCAAACAAGCGTATAATCACAGCACAATGCGAAATTTTTTTCTACTTTGAATGATTTCAATGTGGCAATAAAATAAGGATTATGATAGATTGTGTGCTATCAAGCCCTTCAGAAAAATAAATATAAGATAGGACCACCGTAGCTAATGCATCAAAACCAATGTAAACAGATTATACACAGACCATAATTTTTATAGTACTGTACCGCAGTGAATTATACGCAGAAAACGCATACATATTATAAAGACACACTTCGTTTGTATGTGTAACAAAGGGCTTGAATAGCAAACATGTTGAATGGTTTGTAAATGTGAATAGATACATGAATTGTTGCAAATGAAAATAAATAATTAAACGCCAAAACATTACAACCATAAATTTCCGTAAGCAAAGTAAAAGATGAAAAGTTCACCCCAAAACTTAATGAGTAATTAATAAAGCAATAGAAAAAAATTAAAATTCTGATCATTATCTATTTATAGCCCCGATCTTTTCCGTGGCCCCACGTGATCTATACAGCACCATAGATTAATCCGCCGTTAAAGTAGCGCGAACTAGATCAACACAGGATATGTAGACTCGGCGCCATCCGTGCTGAATAATAACATGGACGTTCACTATTAGCTCATGCCAACACAAGCTGGTCGTGAGAAAAGGTTTCGCTTGGACAAACCATTTCTGTTCGACCATGGAAAACCAGCGTTCCGGTTTTGCATAATCTGTTTGTCCCTCGATACGTTTCTACGTTTATGGCGTTGTAGCAGTGCCGGCTGTTTGTTTTTATGTTTTTATGTTAGTCTGCGCTCTTTCTATGTTCTTAATTTTCTTTTCTTTATCCGTTTGGCTTTCTGCCCGCCTGTTTCTCTCTCTATTTTTGTATCTGTCTGCCAGCCTTAATCTCTGCCTCAGACTCTGTCTCTATATTCTGCCTCTGCCTCTATATGTCTTTCTGGCTGTTTGTCTCTCTGTTTCTCTCTCTGTATCTATCTGCCTCTATCTCTCTATGTCTCTGTAATGCGTGTCTCTAAGTCTTTACCGACATCCATATTTATATCTGTCTCCGCCATTTTCTTCCTCCATACCCCCACAGAGTCTCCCAGGCTACCTGTCCCTATATATCTCTCCTCATACCTTTCTTTCTTTCTCTGCCTCTTCCTCCCTCCCCCCCCCCTTCCCCCTCTCTCTCTCTCCCTCCTCCTCTCTCTCTCTCTCTCTCTCTCTCTCTCTCTTGGTCTCTCTTTCCCCTACACCATAATTCCATTCTATCCTTTTCACAAAGCACCCATATCTACCTTTTATATTCACCCGGATGTTGTTCTAAATTAAACTCCCATTGTGATTTAATAGACGATCGGCATGGATCACATAATGAAGACACATGGGCTAGAATGCACAAACAGGACGCAGTTTACGTCTCGTCATAACAATAAAAGAATAAGAAGGCTACGGCGAGACCTAAGCTACGTCATGTCTGTGCATTCTACCCATGCTCCCTAACTTATTTTAAATTAAAACAATAAATTGGCAAGCTTAAGACCTCATCGTTTACACAAATCAGGTCTCTGTTATTTATGTCTATATATAAAGAAATGTTTTCTTTACAGCTTACACCACTCTTTTTGTGGACTTGAACAGAAGAACGAAGGGTGTCTCCAAAAAGACAATAATTTAGGACATACCTTATTTGTCGGAAATACCGATCCAAATACACTTTGATAAATGCGTGTTTACATAAGTATACAATACGTGGATGTTCTTAAAACATTTCGAAAGACTAGATTACGAAGCAGAATAAGGGACACAACGTTAACAACGAACAACAACAACACCGACAAAAGCAACAACAAAAACAAAAACAACCACAACAACAAAAAGAACAACAATAGCAACAACAACAAAAACAAAAACAACAACAACAATGATAACAACCTCAACTATATAATGCGTTGTTTCGCTCACTGATAGAAATTGCGCTGAAAGATCAAACTCTCCAAACCATTTATCCTGTATTCTGCATCTATTTGTGCTAAGGATAGTATGATAATTATGTGGGGGAAATTGTTACCAAATGATTACATATTTGTCTTTTGTTCCATTACTTGTTTATAACTTTCTTTTACCCCCCTTATCTTTCATTTCGATTCGGATCTATTGGAGAGTTAGTGTAAATGATTTTTTAAAAATCGTGTTTAAAAACAACAGCTAAATAGCATAATTTGTACTATCATATTTTGTTCCACCGTCTTAAAATCCAAACAAAAGGTTTACCTTTTCCAGAAGGATCGAATAGCTTGGGGCATGTGTATACAGGTTATATGGCTATAATGATGAGGTAGGCAAATACCCAATAAAAAGATACTGATCCGGTTAAAAAAATGCCGTACTTCTGACATTTTCTGCACATTTAAAGAGCTAACCAGACTTATTGAATGAAGAGAAGCAACTGCCATGCCGTTTTTTTTTATGTCTAAGAACTAAGTTGTGCTTAAATTGAACTTTTTATTAACTATTTTATTTCGTATGAAATTCTACATAGAATTTTGCATTTTCTATATAGAAAATTCTTTTTAACTATGGTCGTAGGAGTTTTTTTCAATAATCATCAATCACACTGTACTCATACTTCTTCCAGAAGTTTGATTTTTTTCCAAATTATAATGTTTTTTTATTTTCGAACTTTCCTTATTTTTAAAATTTAGAACAACAATTCATTCTAGATCTGATATGTAATGAATTGTTTCTTTTAGTTTTCGGCACCGCTACAAATTCCCTTAAAAAATCAAACACCAAATAAAAAAAAACTTATACTGTGTTTGTCTCATAAAAAACGTCAATTTTGAGAGTAAAGCCAATAATCTTTTATTAATTTGATTTATCACGGGTCATTGAATCATTTAAATGCTTTCCCGATTGATCACACACTAAGGAATAAAAAACATTAATTATGCCTAAAGCAAAACAAGTGTTATCTAGACATAATGGGGGGAAATTCTGTAGAAAGATTTAGAGGCTTTTGTTTTGAAGAATTGTCTTTACCCGTAGGAAATACAGAATAATACAGCCTCAAGAAGTTCTCTAATGCTTTGAGACGCGGCTGGGATATAATTGTTAAGCTTTACGACAGGCTGAGTGCAGGCAGGTGTCTAGGGGGCAGCTTATAGACATCCGTGTTTTAGAAGAAGAAGAAGTAGAAGAAGAAGTAGAAGAAGAAGAAGTAGAATAAGAATAAGAAGAAGAAAAAGAAGAAGAAGAAGAAGTAGTAGTAGTAGTAGTAGTAGTAGTAGTAGTAGTAGTAGTAGTAGTAGTAGTAGTAGTAGTAGTAGTAGTAGTAGTAGTAGTAGTAG
>RQTK01000138.1:620847-625847 GCA_003991915.1 Elysia chlorotica
ATCTATCTATCTATATTTATATCTATCTATCTATCTATCTATCTATCTATCTATCTATCTATCTATCTATCTATCTATCTATCTATCTACCTATCTATCTATTTATCTATCTATCTATCTATCTATCCATCTGTCTTTCTTTATCTCTCTTCCTCTCTCTCTCACTCTCTTGGCCTATCTTTCTTTTTATCTATCTCTCTTTCCTTCTCTTCTTCTTTCTCTCTGTCCTTCTCTGTATCTCTCGCTCTCTCTTTTTTTCCTCTCTGTTTCTCTCTCTCTCTGTGTGTCTGTCTCTATCTCTTTCTCTATGTCTCTATCTTCTTTTCTCTCTCTCTCTCTCTCTCTCTCTCTCTCTCTCTCTCTCTCTCTTATCTGAAAATCCGAACCGAACGTTTCCTGAGTGCGGAGCGGTGCGGACCGAACAGTGCAAAGGGCGCGTAATTCGATCTCTCTGATTGTTCCTTTATTACTTCCTGAGCGGGCCGCATTCAACAAACCACGCCAAGCGCCCCGAATCATAAAAACCTGTAGAATATATTTTACACGCTGTTGTTGGGGAGTGTCCAAGGGTGTTGTCTTTTTGTTGTCCTTTTTTTTTTGCTTTGGTTCTTGTTTCGTTCGCTGTTGTTCCACCCTCTTTTTATTCCCACATGTCTGTACATTCTACACGATTAATATCTATATTTCTCTCTTTTATTATTCCTTTTTTTCCTTCAATCTACCAGACTTCTTATCTTGCTTATTTATGTTATCCTTTCTTCTCCTTTTTCTGTTTGATATACCGTGTAGGCATAGAAATATTGCCTAGTGATTTCTCTTGAGACGCAATTGTTCCATATTTTCCTAAACCCAACACTGACGCCCGAAAAGAAAATCTTTGAAAACTAACATGCCCTGTAAACAAATTTTTGAAAATAACCTGTCACAAAGATGATTTCTAATACACTCTTAATTAATGAAAGAAATGTAAAAACTCATTTTATTTTACTTTTGATTTTATTAACAGCTAAACTATTGAACGATTTCGAAATAGTTTTCTGCATTACATTATACATTTAAATAGTGAAATTCGACTTTAATAGTTTTAGTACTTTCTAAAAGAATTAAGTAAGCAAAGGAGAGGAATACCATGATAGATTAACTGAAACACAGATGCACAGAGAGGCACACAAACAAAACAAAATGACAGACAGATAAGTATGTATCAGCCATGAAGCGAAGAAGCTGCTAAGCGAATGTTTAGAAAAATAAATGTAACAAGCTCTGGCTCATGAAGAAGGCCATAATTGCTTCCCGTTTCTTGTTTTTACAATGGCAAGATGAGAAGAAATCCGCGTTTTGAGGAAAACACCAATAATTATAAAACGCTTACGCTCACAAAAAAACCCCACAGCGATAAGGTAAACTTATAATAAATGATGCTATTAATTAATGTGTAATGTGAAATAACCTTGTTGTAAGAATATTTTTCCTATTTTGCACGAACCATTGTTTTAGGGCATGATCTCTATCATAACATGCAGTTGGCCAGTTTTATATTGATTAAGACCACAATATCGATCACTGATGAACTTTCATCTAAAAAACATTCGTCAAATTTCAGGAATTTCCTCCAAAATTCCCTTTGATTCAACCACTATTCTGTTGTTTTGAAACACTTGGGGAATGCATGCAGTGTGGTTGTAATTGGCACTTTGTTTTTTGAACACACTGAACAAGCCCGACCAGGTTTGCTCCAGCCTAATACTTATTCAAATTCTTCCTCTAATCATATAGCGAGTGTGTGTGTGTAGGTGTAGGTGTGTATATAACCGTTGCTGCCGTTCGCTATCACCTTATGGGACATTTGTTTAGGTTCCAGTTAGACTGAAAAAGAAACTGTCTAATAATCCAGTTTTTTTTTAACTCGTATTTGATAATGCGTCTATAAAAATAATTGAACAATGAGAAATTTAGGCATGTACCCATGTTGTTATGAGAGTCACATAAATTAAAAAAAAAACGAAATGGAATAATAGAATTATGGTCCTAACCCCTTTGTCAATGAGTCACTTAAAAGGTTCCGTTGTAAATGTACAATACTTGTATTTAATTGGTTCGGGTATTATAATATAAGCTATAATTATAAGGTTTTCAGTTGCTTGGTGTCTGGAATAACAGAACAGCTTTTAATGCGTTTGGATTACTGGGTAGCTAAAATAGTTTTATGCTAATTGTGTGAATGTAATATAAAATAGAAAAACAAATACTGACAAGGAATAATCATTATGTTGAACTTACAAACTGGATAGAATAGTATTTAGGAGTTATTGAGAACCTGGTTAGTTTTTCGTATCCTGTGTTTCAAATAAATATTATAACTAGATATATTTAGGCTTTAAAGAGAGGAGAGAAATATGAAATTATTTTATTTCTTTTTGTTTTTCTTCTCTCCGTTCTGAGTAGACGCGGAACATAAAGCAACGTTCAAAAATAGTATTCTCTTTCTGAGAACGGAACGTTCAGAGCATTTTGAGAGAGCCCCATTTTTTGATGCATTACTGTACATTACATTTTCGATATAATGACCATTCTTAGGAGATTTACAAGAAGGAATTTTCTCAGTTTATAGCTAGTAGTTTTTGAAAGGCCCCTTAGCCTGAGGCATAACTTTATGATACTGTGGATTTGTGGAAATCAGCATAAAATTGAAAGAATAACTGCCTTCTACAAATTGCAAGAATCAACGTATTGTGGTGCTGTTAGCATCTACACCATCTACCCCCCCCCTCCCCAAACAAAAAAAAAACAACAAAAAAAACCCAACAAAAACCAACAAATAAAATGCAAAAAACCCAAGAAAAAACAACAACAAAACAAAGCGAATCAAAAAGCCACAAACAAACAAGAAAAAAATAGCCAAAAAAATAAATAAATCTCCCCCCAAAAAAAACCCATTTACAACAAGAACAGAAAATAAAACTGAACGTCTGAAGAAATAATGAATATACAAAATCTTTTACTGTACAAAGCTTTTCTTTTTCATTGATAACGTGTCTCCCTCTCTGTCTCCGTCTCTCTCATTCTCTCTGTCTCTGTCTAAGTCTGTCTCCCTGTCTCTGTCTCTGTTTCTGTCTCTGTCTCTGTGTCTTTCTGTCTCTCTCTTTCTCTCTCTTTCTCTGTCTGTCTGCCAAACAGTTTGTCTGCCGTCTGTCTGTCTGTCTGTCTGTCTGTCTGTCTGTCTGTCTGTCTGTCTCTCTCTCTCTCTCTCTCTCTCTCTGCCTTTCTCCCCCTACCTTCGCATAAAAAGAACACGCTATAAGACATAGCGGTACCCGGAAAGGCTTATAATGAAATACTAATGATGGGATTTTTAACCATTATACGGTAAGATGCTTAATCTTTTGCAGCAAAGCTCAGTGCTCTACAAACTAGTAACATCCCTTAACGAGCTCGTCTGTAGTAGTAGTAGTAGTAGTGGTAGTAATAGCGCTTTGTAAGCAAGCAAATTTTGAACAGACGGACAACATTAAGGCGAAACGTTCCAATGCAATATTGTCATCGTTAATCTATATTGAGAAAAAAAATTTACGCTAAGATCCCTGTTTTGTCAAATTAAAATTTTTACAGTTTCTTCGAGTAAATTCATCGACAGCAAATATAACTTACAGAGACATAAAATTACTCCGCCTATCAACCAAACCTTGTCTTTCTGGCTCACTTATCTATATTAGTAGTGTTTTTATTCTAAATTTTAAACTTTTATTGTTTGACTCTTCTGGGGACCCTCATTTCATCCGTTGATGGCAGACTCTGATTGTTTTAGTCTCTCTCTCCCTCTCTCTCTCTCTCTCTCTCTCTCTCTCTCTGTCACTATCCCACTCTCTCTCTCTCTCATAATCAAATACCCACAGGCAAAAATAAAACAACACATACCACATACAGGTATTGCTTCCAGATCTCTCTTCTCTCTCTCTCTCTCTCTCTCTCTTTCTCTCTCTCCCTCTCCCCTCTCTCATTCTCTCTTTCGTGATTTCTTCCTGTCCTATTATTATTTTACATCAGATCAATATTCCATTCATTTTGCCAACTTTTTTTGCATAGCAATTAAAAGGAGACCACATACGATTTACTATCATAATGGTTTTCATTGCAAAACATGGGTGGCGATTGAAAACCTTTCTTTGAAAACATAGCAAACACGAAATAAATGTAGAAAGAGAACAGGAAGAGAAAAATGCAAATTTATCCTTTAATGCAAAACAATTTTTTTCGAAAGCCGATTTTGCATTTCAAAGTACGATTGCGAGGATGATTATAGATATTTAAGTGTGTATAAAGGTGATGATCACGGGGATTTAAGTAATTTAAAAAAATGTTGACAAAGATCCTGGCATCCATGATGATTAAAGTTCACTCCTTTTTGATGTTATAAATAAAAGGGGTGGTATTGAAGATGTAACGATAGAATTAAAGATAAGATTACAGTGGTGATATCGCATGGTATTGGAAATGAATTGTTGATGAAAAATAAAGATTAGGTTATAAAAAGATAACAACAACCTCCTCTCCTTGTATCTCGATTTCTCTTAATCTGGGTGTCTCTTCCCTCCAACCATCACATTTTATAAATTTTTTCAGGCAAAAATTTCATAAGTGAAAAATGCGGTTTTACAAACATCCTCTTTTTTCTAAGCCTTATTGTTTTGTCCAGAATCAGTTATCCAGATCAAATCTTGATAAAGGTACACATGTACCTTAATGTCAAGCAACAGTAAGTACAAACACATCTTTGAAAACATATTTTGGCAAATAAGAGATTCTCACTCATCATTATTTGGAAATTCCATGTTTGATTACAAATAAAAGATATTAGCGTTTTGAAACTGTTTGTTTTGCTGCAAGTGATTAATGAGTGCTCGTTTTGCAGTCTCGCTACGCAGAATTTTAATATTTATTTCCCAGTTGTTTCTGATTGTGTTATATATAACCAACTAATTTCTGTGTAGCGTACAGGTTCA